>CAVMGG010000750.1:0-68186 GCA_963680895.1 Fragum sueziense
GACATGACCAAGCACGGACCCATTTGCCACGCGGTCTCTGATTGGCTGAAATTAGTTCATGGCTAATTCTGGCTCCTTTGTTTACAACAGAACGTAAAAAAATATCGTGGCAAAGAGCAATATTGACCACTAAAGGTGAATGACAAGTATCAAATAATTTGAATGAAACACGAAATTTTAAAATGTCCAGTGGCATTTGACATAAAGTGTGTTGTTTTGCACCTAGTGTGGTGAATCATCACCAAGCCTGGCTTGTTCTGACTCACAATAATCACTCAGTCTCTTCTCATTCTGTGAATAACATCATTCTGGAATGGTTCCTAAATGTTGAAATTAGTGACAATATTTTACTGACAAAGATTTTGTTGAACTTTTTGTAGCAAGGATTTTTACCTATTTATTTTATAATTGGATTTGAGATGCGAACTAGTTTACAATCTTCAGGTATGAGCATTATTTACTGTAATTGAACACCAAATCTGTTGTCATTGTTCTTTCTCTTTGTTTACCGGGTCACCTAGTAACATAATCCGAGTCTTCTCTGATGTAAATACGCTCTTTGATATTTTGATTTTTCGCTATTTACATCAGAGAGCGTTGCTCTTTGAAAACAGCTGAAAGTTCAGTAACGTTACAAGTAACTTGAAGCTTTGTTTTTGTGTATCATATCGAATCACTCGGTAAAACACTGTAGAGTATAGATCAATAAATCATTTTTTGTCATACCTGACCAAAAATTTCATTTCAAATCGGCCTGCTGGATGAGTATAACCTTTGGTTTTGAATGGAAGGTCAAGGTAAACAAAGGCTGCTCAGGTAAGGGTTGTTGCAAAACATTGCCTATTAACCTTTTAGAACTACTTTTTGGACGTAATTTTTTCAGCAGCCATAACAATAAATGGTTCATTTATCGATATCATCAGGGGTTTTAACGATAGCGTTTAAGATCAGACGGTGAACGATGCGCAACAATTTGTTGCGAACTTCTTGATTTTTTCAAAGAGCAACGCTCTCTGATGTAAATAGCGAAAAATCAAAATATCAAAGAGCGTTTTTACATCAGAGAAGACTCGGATTACTAGTAACAGAAACAAAAGAAGACAGATTATTTTCCCTCCATTAATTACAAGGCTACTTCAATGTAAAGAAATGACATTTTATTGCTGTAACTTTTCATGTAGCTTTGGTTGTCAATGTTTGATAATCATCTCATTTTATTCAAACCAATTATCTTTTTTCCCTAACAGCAAAAAAGAAGAGATAGACCAATACTATTTAGTGTTGGGCAATCGGTTTAAAATCACAATCGATTATCGGTTTATAATCGGAAGGGCAAACCAACTAGCTATCGATTATACAATCGATTTATCAGTTTAACAGTTTCTTTCCCATATTAATGGATGTTAGTCTTGTTACAATGGTTGTTTTACCGTGTCATACGATGATTACCTTTCAGTGTGTCCACTGAAAATTTTGACTGGGGGTTTTTGTACCTCTTGGTGGTTAAAGTTGGGGGTACAAAAAATAAATTGGGGGTACAAGAAAATTAACACTAAATCTAAACAGTTCTTCACTCTAGGTATTGTTTGGGAAAGGGACTGGAGGCATTTTGTTCAGCTTTTTTTCTTTTAATTACAAATCAATCAAATTTGAAAACTTAAAGATTGGAATGTTTTCAGACGCCAAAGTAAGTTCTATGAAGCAGTTTCCGTTTACAGCAGGGCTCACCAAAGCGGGCGACTTGAGCGACTTCTTCGCTCAAAGTTATGAAACTTCGCCTGAACCGCCGATAAAAGCGAAATCGGAGTCGCCCGAAAATATCGGGATGTCGCCTGGTCAAGGGTTATTAAAATGATAGTGAATGCTATCTTACTGTTTACAATTAACCGCTAATTGGCAGTTGCAATTGTCTCGAGTCATCTATTGAAACTCCGGTAAACAATCACATGTTATAAATACTGTTTAATATTCCTTTGTTATCTCGCTGGCCATTGCACAAAGTCGGTGGTAAAACCCTCTATCATAAGTGTATAAACAAGACAGATAATACACATTCAGTTTTTTTCAATGCACATGCGCAACCTGTCTATTACATGTACAACATCGAAGTCGGGTAGACAAAGGCGGCAGGCGTGGCATTAAAGAACGCTTACAGCCAATCGGAAGCAGTTATTATTACGTAGGCGGAGTCCAAAAGAAAGACGAAACATAATTGACAGTGACAAGGCGAGAGAAAACTCTTGGTGCCGTGCGCATCAAGCATAACTGGGTTAATAGGTCGGTTGTCTTAATATTGCTGCTTTTCAACAAATACTTTTCATGAGAAATTCAATTTTCATTTTTTATCGTGAGAAAAATATTCCGATCTAAAATTCAATTTCTGAAAATAATTCTCGCATAAATCAGCAATTCATGGCGAGTCCGTCGGCCTTTCGGTCTGGGACAGATGAAATTTAGAGATTACTGAAAGAAAAGGTTTCTGTCCGTCCATCGGGTCGGTATAACTATCAAGATCTAATGAGGAAAACGAGTAGGCTACAAATAATCAGCACTTCAAGAATCGGTGGATCGCGATCTTTGACAAAGAAAACAACACAAAACGAAAATAAAACCAAGTAGTTTTCTGCTTAATAACACAGGAAATGATCAACAAAGTGAAGTAAAATTATAGTTTTGATTTCTACAAACCTTTCATCGGCAATACTTTCTATTCATGTAAGTATCTGTATATCCATAATTCAGTCTCAGAAATAGAAATTCACATACGCGAATACTGAGTAAAGGATACTTTCACAAACTGATTTTAATGAAAGGAAATCCCACTATATGGATTCTTTGTCTAGAATCAGAGCTCCAGATAAGGTGCGTTTTTGCGTAAAAACGCATAAAAAATAACAAAATACGTATTGAAAAATATATTTGGGGGTAAAAAAAACGCATTGCCAAAAATAAATCAGCATTACGATAAATTAACGAGCGTAAAAAATCATATCGTACAAATGGAACATTATTCTGCAATTCAAAAATTCTAAATTAATCGAACAAGGCAGCCTTTGGTTCCCGTGTTCTCAGAACTATAGTAATAGCGAGCCGGGCTCAAACTGGTTTTCCTTCCCGAATTTCTAAATCAAACGCGGATTTTTCGTGTGTTTCCCTGTATTTCGGCGTTCATGTGGTAGTTATGCTGTAATACAGGATTAAATTTTCCCGGCAAAATTCTGTGCGATCAAGAAGAGATAACATTCACCAGCTACGGCGAGTTGATTTCTTCAATAGATCGGAGGCATCTGATGAATCAATCATCCTCCAAATCCATTTTGATGCGTTCGCCACTATCTTAGCAAGATATGACAAATCTGCAGAGAAACATGCCTTCGATTCTGTGTCTGAAAAAACTGTCCAGAGTAAGAAATTGAAATATTTATGGCTTCATATCGTCAGAGATGGACTGAAAAAGTGACCGAAATGTTCTCCTTGTGCTGAACAGTAGGTAAGGAGTATTTGGGCAGAAAATGGGTCCCCAAAAGTCCAAATAAACAGCATCAAGTGTCAAAAATTCAATTAGTCAAAAGTGAAATCTGTTTTGGTTTTAATTTCAGCATTATAAATTTCTAAATCAGCATTGACAAAAATTTCAGGGGGTAAAAACCCTTTAGGCTAAAAAATTATCTGGAGCTCTGTAGAATGTGATCAAAGTAAGCATAAAAAAGGAAATTCCTTTGTCCTTACACAAATTATTGTAAGCCTCTGAAAAGTGCGTGTTTACAACACAAATTGGTTTTCCATAAATAGACTTTTCTTTGATCTCATGGGTGGTTGAGTTTTACATGACGTCATGACTCGTGACCCTTACCTATAATCAGCACTAAATCTGTTGTGTTTTACTACCTAATGAGTGGCAACTCTGGTGTATTTCAGATCAATTCTTTGACTTTTTACTGCTTTTTGAACTGTAATTGAATTTAAACTGATCCACTCCACAAAATAGATTATGATGCAACTCTTTTTTTAGCTCACCTGAGCACGAATGTGCTCATGGTGAGCTATTGTGATACCGCTGTGTCCGTCGTCCGGCGTCCGGTGTCCGTCGTCCGTCGTCCGTCGTCCGTCAAACTTTGCCTTGTGTGCACTCTAGAGGCCACATTTTTTTGCCCAATCAACCTGAAATTTGCTCAGAATGATTGTCTTGATGAAATCTCAGACAAGTTCGAAATTGGGTCATCTGGGGTCAAAAACTAGGTCACGGGGTCAAATCTTAGAAAAACCTTGTGTGCACTCTAGAGGCCACATTTTTTGCCCAATCAACCTGAAATTTGCTCAGAATGATTGTCTTGATAAAATCTCGGACAAGTTTGAAATTGGGTCATCTGGGGTCAAAAACTAGGTCACAGGGTCAAATCTTAGAAAAACCTTGTGTGCACTATAGAGGTCACATTTTTTGCCCAATCAACCTGAAATTTGCTCAGAATGATTGTCTTGATGAAATCTCGGACAAGTTCGAAATTGGGTCATCTGGGGTCAAAAACTAGGTCACGGGGTCAAATCTTAGAAAAACCTTGTGTGCACTCTAGAGGCCACATTTTTTGCCCAATCAACTTAAAATTTGCTCAGAATAATTGTCTTGATAAAATCTCGGACAAGTTCAAAATTGGGTCATCTTGGGTCAAAAACTAGGTCACTGGGTCAAATCTTAGAAAAACCTTGTGTGCACTCTAGAGGCCACATTTTTTGCCCAATCAACCTGAAATTTGCTCAGAATGATTGTTTTGGTGAAATCTTGTACAAGTTCGAAATTGGGTTACCTGGGGTCAAAAACTAGGTCACGGGGTCAAATCTTAGAAAAACCTTGTGTGCACTATAGAGGCCACATTTTTTGCCCAATCAACCTGAAAATAGATCAGAATTATTGTCTGGATAAAAACTCGGACAAGTTCGAAATTGGGTCATCTGGGGTCAAAAACTAGGTCACGGGTTCAAATCTTAGAAAAACCTTGTGTGCACTCTAGAGGCCCCATCTTTTGCCCAATCAACCTGAAATTTGCTCAGAATGATTGTCTTGATCAAAGCTCGGACAAGTTTGAAATTGGGTCATCTGGGGTCAAAAACTAGGTCACGGGGTCAAATCTTAGAAAAACCTTGTGTGCACT
This sequence comes from Fragum sueziense, assembly GCA_963680895.1. Lineage (NCBI taxonomy): Eukaryota > Metazoa > Mollusca > Bivalvia > Cardiida > Cardiidae > Fragum > Fragum sueziense. The sequence goes on from CAVMGG010000750.1 coordinate 5,148, forward strand.
CTAGAGGCCACATTTTTTGCCCAATCAACCTGAAAATTGCTCAGAATGATTGACTTGATAAAATCTCGGACAAGTTCGAAATTGGGTCATCTGGGGTCAAAAACTAGGTCATGGGGTCAAATCTTAGAAAAACCTTGTGTGCACTCTAGAGGCCACATTTTTTGCCCAATCAACCTGAAAATTGCTCAGAATGATTGACTTGATAAAATCTCGCACAAGTTTGATAAAGGGTCATCTGGGGTCTAAAACTAGGTCACAGGGTCAAATCTTAGAAAAACCTTGTGTGCACTCTAGAGGCCACATTTTTTGCCCAATTAACCTGAAAATTGCTCAGAATGATTGGCTTGATAAAATCTCGCACAATTTTGAAATTGGGTCATACAGGGTCAAAAACTAGGTCATGGGGTCAAATCTTAGAAAAACCTTGTGTGCACTCTAGAGGCCACATTTGTTGCCCAATCAACCTGAAAATTGATCAGAATGATTGTCTTGGTGAAATCTCGGACAAGTTTGAAATTGGGTCATCTGGAGTCAAAAACTAGGTCACGGGGTCAAATCTTAGAAAAACCTTGTGTGCACTTTAGAGGCCACATTTTTTACCCAATCACCCTGAAAATTGATCAGAATGGTTGTCTTGATCAATTTTCAGACAAGATTGAAATTGGGTCATCTGGGGTCATAAACTAGGTCATGAGGTAAAATCTTTGTAAAACCTTGTGTGCACTCTAGAGGCCACATTTTTTGCCCAATCAACCTGAAAATTGATCAGAATGATTGTCTTGATCAATTCTAGGTCACGAGGTCAAATCTTAGATAAACCTTGTGTGCACCCTAGAGATCACATTCTTTGTCCAATCAACCTGAAAATTGGTTTACAAAAAAAAGTTATTATATCAGGTGAGCGCTTCAGGGCCAATGGCCCTCTTGTTTTAAACGAGGAAGGGGGAGAATTCGTTTTTTTTTTATTAGTGGGGTTTAGGGAATTAGGGGAATGGTGTGTGTGTGTGTGGGGGGGGGGGGCAGAGCATTTTTTCCTTTATTTTCTTTTATGGTTTTGGTTGTCACTGATTGGTAAGCAATTTATTCATTTTCCACACTGATATCTAAACATCTAACATTTAATATTTAAAGAAATATAGTTTACAGATCTAGTTTTGCAAGGCAATACATTACAAAAAGACATGTTTTAACCTAAATAAATCAACCATAATAAAAATAGACCCCTGTAATAACGTAGACCCCCCCCCCCCCCCCCCCCCCATGCCCGATCACTTCTCTCCACTTCTCCCCATCTTGGAAAACTTCTCCCTATTTTCAGTCAGAGGAGAAGTCACTTCTCCCCATTTTCAGAGAGTGTGGAGAGCCCTGTACAGCTGAGCCTCTAATAATAAATATCTGTATTGTTCCCTTTTCTACGTCCGAACAAAGCCAGTCGAACTGGCAGAGCCATGAACTTTGATTTTAGATTCAACAGTGGACGATGGTACTGACTGAGTGTTTTCTCCGTCGTTTCGCCTATATTTATGTTGATTCTGATTGAAATTAAAGACTGATCAAATTTTTTAAAATCTAGTTTGTTTAGTAGATGCCATGATCATGCAGACGCTCGCAATGATACAGCGTTTTGGTTGAATGAATCCCAAAAATGCAGTATCTTGGCCAACTACAATTAGCGGAAAAATTAGAGGGATCAGAATGACCGAATTTGGCAGTTTCGGTTTTATTACTCGGCAATCAAACTTGTTTTTTCTTTCGTAAAAAATGGGGATAATTGTCATCTTATTTTTGTAATTGATACGGGTTCATTTTGCGTACGTTCTTAGACGTTTTGGGTTAGAAAGTAGTACGTGATTTTTGTTCAAATTACATGATTCACGTACATATCTACGTGATCGGACACCCTGACCTTTGTTGACATACGATTTCTTACACAACCGGCATACGGCTTTCGTCATATCTAGATTTTCCTTCGTCGCAGGTCCGGGTCCCTTTTTCAAAAAAGCCAAAGGTCTCCCACATCTTTGACTTCTTACAGCCACCAGGGTATGGGAAAATCTCCAGTGAATTTTCATCGCCTCCGTTGTCGGCCATGATGGATTGAAGGGCGTACTTGATTAGCCGCCGTATAAAGTCCGGACGCGACGCTAAAAGCCGGTATCTAAAGTCCGGAACGGAGCGAGTTCCGGTACCGACTACAATCGATTGCGGGATTTTCCAATCGATTATCGCAATCGGAAGCCTAAATCAACTGACTTTCGACTATAGTCGATCATCGGCCCACCACTAATACTATTCCAATTTGGAAGTCGATGTAGACAATGAAAAAAAAGGTGTTAAAAGGGAAAGGTTTTATGTACAATAAAGCGAAAAAAACAATGAGGCAAAAGGAGAAAATGCTGATAACCATTTCCTTCTCTGTGCCTCAATGTATTCCCAAACCTTTTTGATGGTGACACACTGCTGACATCTAGGTATTGTTTGGCAAAGGGATGATCATAAGAACTTTCAGAAGTTTGACCTTTAAACAGTGATTCATTTACCTGCGCGTCCTGCGATTATCTCGCACAAAATATGCCGAGGACGCATATTATTGAAAGATGTGAAACCCGCGGACGCAAACATTTTATAGTCGACGAGTCCTGTCGTCAAACAAAACTTCGAAAATTATTCATACATCGTATAATGAAGCAAATGCACACCGATAATAATTTACTTAAACACCGGTTCGGCTGGTTTCCTTCTTCAAGTGCGATGCATTATGATAAATATGCAGCGCGGGGACCCAGGTCCAAAAAGTCAAATCGATTTTTCATTGGTCTTTCAAGGCATTTACAGCCAATCAGCGCGTGCGGTTGACATCTCGCGGGCTAAAAATGAAAGTAGCAATGTCACCTGAAAAAACTTAAATCTCTCTCTGATGCCAAACAAAGGACGATCAGCGGTCTGTTTAATAAGGGTCAGACCGGAGAAACGGCCGCGAAAAATGGTACTCAGATGAATGAGAACACTTCGAAAGACAGTTCAGAAAAACGAGTCAATCACCACCCCAATTGGCCCCAAAAAAAGTTCGTACCTTTCAGCAAAACTGCTTGGCGCTTTACAGTTGGCTGGCATATGATAAATATAACAACTTTATGTTCTGTAAGATTTGCGCAGACGCCAATGAACAGAATGGGATGGTTAAAAATGCACCAATTTCATGACGACGACCTTGCAGCATCATGTTGAACTTTCCGATCATAATTCAATTTCTTCTTGTCCCTCAATATTTTCTATTCAAATTCATTTTGTTTAGTGCAGCAGAAATACCTCTCTGAAATTTTGTTACTTTGGAAAGATTTATTTACCCATTACCACACATTGACTCTTTTAGCTCAATAGCTTCAAGAAAATAGCTTTGGAAAACATTGTGGAAAATGAAGAAATAGCTTGCAACTAGTCAAACTTCATCTGAGACTGAATGCATTCTAGTCATGTCAAATTTCTAGTCATACTCATACATGTGTCACAATCATGTGTTACAAGTTAAAACTCATGTTAGTGGAATTCTAGTCTGTTTTTTAACATGTTTGCCTAGTTCTCAAAATTATATATTTAAAAAACCTTTTAATATGTTGCTGTTGTTTTCGGTAGTTATCGAAAGTTGTCAAAATAGTGGGACTCATAAATTTCAAAGAGGACTCATAAAATCTTGGGGTAGCGAGTCCCAGGACTCACTGTTCCAATTTTGTAAAATAATCACTGGCCTTTTATTTGAAGTCTTTTTCAGATGACCACATCTCTGATTTAAATATTTTACTATATGATTTATGAGAATAAACATTTTACCCTTCTCCCAAACATGACTGTTTCCCTTGCGATAAAAGCTTGGGAAAACAATGTGGTGAGAGTGTCAATGAATATTTTGTGTGCTAGTTTGTGAGTAAACCCTGCCCAGTTCAACATCACCTTTCTGGGTTCAACACTAACCTGTGCCGGACAAGACATTACCTGCCTGATGCTTGTTCAGGTTTGATTAGTTCCCTGGAACAAGTGTGCAGAATGGACTGGTCTGTCTCATTTCAAATCTCAGTCACAGTGTGCTACCGTTATGAACACATGTAGGATATGACAAAACATGAGCACTTTGAAATGTTAATGCATTTATGAAATGATTACTGTTGTTTACATCTGTTCCATGATTATCGTGATGCAAATATTCAGTAAGGGGCGGTACATATTTGGTCAGGGCTAGGAGCATCTGCTAACAACAACCCGGACTGTGTGTCTGGCAACCAAAAAAGTTAATGCTGAACCCTGCCTTGAATTGATGTCTGCAGGCTGTGACAGAATACTAATTGTATTTCTTTCTCTTTGCATTGTAAGCCATTGTTTAGGAACATATTGTATCCATATTGTATTTAATGTTTTCCAAAGCAGCAGCCATCATGTTATGGTGGTTAGACTGACAATTGTGAAACAATTGATTAATAATGACAGCGTTTTTCTCCTTTGAACGGGGAGTCCCGAAAGCTCAGTTGGTATTCATGTCAGAGTCTGTAAATCTAGGGGTTGTCAGTTCCAAACTCGGTTCGGCCAATATCCATTCTGACATTATACAAGTCATTTGTCTCTCACCAATGGTAGTGAATCATTTATATGAGAGAAGAGCTGGAAATTTGGTTCGGACATTGTGGTAGTATTGGTAAGAATTATATCCTGCCAGGAATCCACGGTTAGGTGCTTCAGACGCCACAATATGACAATAGCAGTTGAAAGATGCATTAAACCCCAATAAATGAACATTTAATTTCACTGAACAATTTTTTTTTGTCCAAAGTTCCAAAATCATTAATGTCTTATAAATTGTCTAGTAACAATTGTAGAATAAGTTTGGCTGTTTGGAAAGGTAAACCCCACCCTAAACTAGTTAAAGATTCAGTTTTTCTCGAGGTTGAATAATTGACACAGACTAGTCTAGATTTCATGTCCAACTTTAACCCTCTAGCACTACTACTAGCAGACAGCAAAATTTTGGACTGTTCGAAATTCAAAGATGATGCAGACAACAATATCAAGTTAAAGAAACCTAACATTTTTGGGTCTTTGAGGCAGAAAACATTTTGGGAAATGAATAAATTGCTTGTCACAAGCAATTTCTTCATTTCCACAAAGTTTTCCAAAGCCATTTTCTTTTCGGGTGTCAAAAGGCGTCATTGTGCGGTTATTGTTTAATCCTTTCCCAAACAAGACCTGGTTTTGACTCCTTTCCCAAACAAGACCTGGTTTTGTCGTCCCTCATAGGAAAGGCTTAGGAAAATATTGAAACAAAAGAAGAAACTGCTGATAACCAGCAGTTTCTCCTTTTGTCTCAATATTTTCTGTACCATATTTTACACAAATCCTATCTTTAATAACATCCATTTTGTCTTTTGTGACAGTTTTTGAAGTGGATTACTCTAAAATTTTGCCGTTTGGGAAAGGGTTAAACCTAAATTTCTGGTGGGTAATCTACTCTATTTGTTGAGTCCTGCTGGTAATCTGTGTGTGTTTGAGGGATGATTTACATCAGCTTGTTGTTTATGGACATTCCACATGAATGTTTACATAGTGTGTAGTCAGCCCAGTGGAAGATTGTGTTGTATTCACAGAGATTTCTTGTCTGTCAAAATGGAAACTAAATCCTTTTCTTAACCCATTACCAAACAACAAAAATTTGGATTGTTCCTATTTTAAAGATGTTGCTTGCAGAAGACAATAATTCAAGTAAATGAAATTTAAAAATCTCGACTCAAGTCTTTTTGTGTAGAAAACATTGTGGGAAGAAAGAAATTGTTTTCCAAAGCATTTTTATTATACGCCTGAAGGGTCGTATTATGTTATGGCCCCGGTCGTCCGTCTGTCTGTCTGTCCGTCTGTTGGCAATTTCTTGTGTGCGCAACTCCTATAGTTTTGATGGGAATTTGATCAAACTTGCCACAATGACTCTCCATGGTGTCTAGTTGTGCACACCGCTTACGGAATTCAGATAACTCTTTTCATTCTTGAATTATCTGCCCTTGAATTGAAAAAATGGCCAATTTTACTGACAATCCCCTATGGGGAGTATATGCGCCGCTCTGCGAAGCTCTTGTTCTTTTAAGGGTGTCAAAAAGAGTCCATGTGTGGTAATGGGTTGAACACCAAAATCATGCTCTTTTTGCTGAATGTTTTCCGTAATGTTTTTCTCTAAGGATGTCTGCGAAAAATGTGAATGAAAATTGTTTGACTTTGGCAAAGTCACATGAAAGCATGAACCTGTGTCTGCATGCTATGTTTTTGACTTGAATAACTTGTGTTTTGTCTAATAATACATTGTAGATATAATAGAATGTGAAAAAATAGATGAAGAGCAAAGTTATTGTAGGTTTCAGTTTTCAGGTATGATTAAATCGGAAAAATATAAGGAATCTTTTCAGTTCTTCGAGTTAATGATAGTGTAAATGCTCAGATAACAGAAACTGACTAGTGTTTCACTTGGAAATGTAGATACGTTTATAGAAATCCCCTGTAAATACATATAAAATTATATATGCATTTACACTAGTTATGCATCAAGCTGCATGTTTTTCAGATGTGATCATAAAATGTAGCCAAGGTCGTTGACAGTAATGATGCTGTTTTAACAAAAAATGGAGAAATTATTCTTGAATCGATATTAAATGACAATTTTTAGTAGCAACACTGTAATTTGTTGCCTTATTTCGAACTTGATAGAGCTCTACATTTTTTGCCTTACAAAATATTCCAAGTCTCATTTACCACCTTTAGGCCTTTTCCAAATGACAGAATTTTTTATTCTTTCAGAAAGGAAAATGCAGAAGAGAAAATAAACAATATCATACGAGGAAAATGTACAGTACATGTATATGTAATAGCTCAAAATTATTGAGTCAAAAGGAGAAAATGCCAATATTTTTGGTATTTGGGAAGGAGTCTCTTCATCATGGTATGGTTATCATGGACATGAATGAGTATCGTTTGTTTGAATGAACATTAACTGGCATAGATTAGCCAGCAGTGAAAGTGATCTGCCACAGCAGCAGAACATAGCAGTTATGTAATGGCTGAAATAGCTGGAGTCAGCAGAATTTGAACCCTTCACATCAAAACATGCAACATCTCATATAACTATTGTTACACAATTTATATGCCCTACTTGAAAAGTTTGTTTTGTAATTTTGGCTGAAAGTATCTTACATCAGTCACCTGAGAACCCTTTTAAAATGAGTGACAAAGATAAGCCTAGAAAGTTGCTTTCCAACTAAAACCTCATAACTGCAGCTTACCACAAGCTGCAGTAATGAGGTTTTCGTCGAAAAGCAGCGAATTGCTTTAGATTGTTTAGAAGTTAGAAGATCATTCATTGCTTCTCATATTCATAGTACATCTCATGTAAATAATCACAAGGAATATCATACTGTTTTAATATAACAGAAAAACGTTAAACATAAAAGTCCCCATCCATGTAACAATGGTACCCCTGAAATTGTGAATTAAGTAGATTTGTCCCTGTACTGTTAGAGATATTTTACACAGTGCATAAGGTTTGTCTTTTTATGCGCAGCTGGATCACATAGATTGCAATATCTGATAGAGCAGAAATTCTCCTGTTTCTTTTATAACCCTTTCCCAAACTGCAGAATCTTTAAGGATAATCCATTTTGAAAGCTCACACAGACGGATGTAAAAGGAAGTTGATGAGAGCAGGATTTTGAACAATCCAGTTGAGAAAATATTGAGGCAATTAATGTCTGGTTTTGACATCCCCAATGGTAATGGCTTGGGAAAAGAATGAGGCAAAAGAAGAAAATGCTGATAATCAGCATTTTCTCCTTTTGCCTCAATATTTTGTCTGATAAATTGAACATAGATTAATTCAAAGTTTTCTAAATGAATATTTCCAAGTCTTAATTATTGTTTACACTGTATTGCCCTCATTATTTTCGATATGATCTCGATCTGAATTGAAGTATTGTTATTTTAAATGAAAAACAACCCTAACATTATATTTTGTGACCTGAAAACACTTCATCATATTGACCCCTTCCCAGCCCTAACAGTGGAATTTCAGACTTTATTTCCAATTTGAAAGCTGCTGCAGACAACATAATTCATGTTGATTAAGATAGAATTTATGTACCAACTTTTCCTTTGTCTCAATGTGTTCTGAAGTCTTGCCAATTAGGGACATCATAACCACAGCTCTTGTTAACTTTAGAAAAGGGTTATAAACGGTAACTGGAAAAAAATCCTGCAATAATTTCTAGATTATAAGATTTAACCCATTCCCAAACGACAAAACCTTGGGGTGATCCAATTAGAAAACTGCTCCAGACGACAAAATTCATGTTAAAAAGGAAAGGCTTTGTGTGCAATATGGCACAGAAAACATCGAGGCAAAAGGAGAAACTGCTGATTATCAGCAGTTTCTTCTTTTGTCTCAATGTTTTCCCAAGCTTTGTTTATTTGGGACGTCAAAACCAGGTCTTGTTTGGGAAAAGGTTAAAGTAACCTATGTCTAACATAGACAGTCATTCCACAATTGATGCAATGCAGTGATGGATTTAACTTGTGACATTAAAAATGTGATATAAATGAACTTGGTGACTGTAGTACCTATATTGTATATTTAGAATGATTAATACAGTCTATTTTTATTTATCGGATATAAAATGTGTGGGATTACCCCACTTAAAAGGTGTTATAGCACAATTTAGGCGTAGTAAACCTTTTTCAACAATAGATAGAAATTCTTACTCATTTTGGAATTAAAGTTAGGAATGGTCTGTTTACTCAATCTGATGACAAAATTTATGCTTGATATGATCAAATCAATTTTCAAATGATTTACAAATTTTAAAAATAGACTAGTCCATGTTCTAAGTTGATTCAAACAAAATTATATTCCTAAAAAAATACAATTAATTGATACTAACAGTAAGGGAAATATTGACAGGAAAAGAGAAGCTTCAACTCCACAGGTACAGTGGTCTGTCCCCTGCAATCCAACTATGGATGAAATTTTGTAATCAAAATAAACATCAAAGAAATTGAAAAAGATACTTTATGTGTCTTCGTATAATTCAGAATTTCTGTTGTCTAGGCATGGGTTGCGAGCAAACAGATTATAACCATAAAAGTGGGAAAATGAATGTGAATATATGGGAATAAGTATATAGATTTTACTAATAGAGGATAAGTCGGGCTATGTTGGTAGATACATTTTAAACAGGTCACAGCATACTTTGAATTCATTAAATTCCTTTGGCTAAAAACTGGGCCTCACAATGCTAATTGAATATTAAAACATTGTTTTGTAGTATTTACTGGACTTTACCCTTTCCTTGTTTTGGTGTTCCAAACAGAAAAGGCTTTGGAAAACATGAGACAAAAGATGAAAATACTGATAATCAGCATTTTCTCCTTTTGCATCAATATATTCTGTGCTTTATCTTAAATAAAAAAAAAATGCTTTCTTAAAGAACATTCAAATTTGCTGTCTGCATGATCTTTTACTTTGGACCATCACATAATTTTGTCACTTTGGAAAGGGTTAAAAGCAGGGAAGCTCCTAAGACTTTTCTAACTTCACTTGATGACGGTTTGGGTCATCAAAACTTGGGAATCTTTGATCAAGGGTTAGATTTTGAAAATATTCTAATGACTTCGTTTTCTGTGTACGAACAAGCCCAAATTTTTGAGAAACTTCTATCATATAAAATGTCATACTGGAGACAAGGTTCTTGTGTCTTACTTACAATTCCTTTGAACATTTCTGAGACCCTTGTCGCGCTGATCTGGATTTTTCTGGCCTAGCAAGAAGCATCTGTAGATGAAGATCAGTCTGCACTTGTTTTAACCCTTTCTCAAACAAGACCTGCTTTTGACGTCCCTTTTAGAAAAGGCTTGAGAAAACATTGAGACAACAGAAAAAATGCTGATAATCAGCATTTTCTCCTTTTGCCTCATTATTTCTGTGCCATATTAAACATAAATCCTTTCCTTTTTAACACAGATTTTGTTGTTTAGAGCACCTTTCCAATTGGAACAGTTCAAAATTTTGTCATTTGGGAAAGGGTTAAAGTAGTCTGATCTCTGTCTATATGGACAAAATATTGGAAATGATTTGAATATAAGAAATCAAAAGAAATTTGCCTATAATTTAGTTACAATAATGAAGTCATGTCAGACGTTTGCTCTTTATACAAGATTCAGACATTAGAATTAATTTTTGTAAAGAGTAAACATTTTTTTCTAGACAGAGAGGCCCAACATTTGGTTTCAATTACTGAATTAGAATGTCTGTAGTAGACATAAGTATGGAACAAAGACTGGGAAAAGCAGCTGTCCCTGTACATTCGTCTTGCCTGTAGGTTGGTCGGGGAGATTCTAATCTTGATCTGCCATGTCTTGTCTAAATCTTATGATGTGGGTACTCATTACAATCGTCTCAGCGAGACGATTCTAAAGAGTACCCACAACATAGGAATTGATAAAATATAAAGGACTAATTATAGATTGTAATGTGAACGCTTCCTTGTATCGGCAGCTGGGACTTCATGCCTGCTGTTAAATTTTGTTAACCCATTACCAAACAATGACTCTTTTTGACTCCTCACAAAATAATGGCCATGGAAAACATCATGGAAAATGAAGAAATTGCTTGTGACAAGCAATTTCTTCATTTCCCACAATGTTTTCTACCCCAAAAGCTATAAAATTTCGAAATTTCATTTCATTGAAATGTCGTCTGCAACTTCTTTCAAATTGGACCACCCAAAAATTTTGTCGTTTGGTAATGGGTTAAATCAGCCTTGCATTTTGTGCATTCATGTACATTGAATTTTTCAGTTGGATGCTTTTCCTTGATGTTTTAAAAAAGGCTAAGCTTTTCCATTGTGGCACAAAAATATGATAGAATGCATTCTTTCATGACATATTTATGATAAAGATCAATATTTTGCATTGATGGTCACAGATGCATGGCACATAGTTATTTAGGGTCAAGTGAAACATTACTGCAAGTGTGTATGAAAGTTGGATTCATATTGACTGAATTGACTTCAGTGACTATTTGAACTTCTATGGTGATTGGTCATTTCACAGCCTGGAATAGGCTGGAGCACCTAACCAGGGACGCCTGGCATTTCTATTGGCAGTACTACATCAATATCCAGTTCGAGTCTCCAGCTGCTCTCTCACTTAAATGATTAACATATAGTGTTGAGAGAGAATTGACTTGTCATAAAGAATATTGGCCAAGCAAGGTTCGAACCCATGACCCCTGAATTTATAGACTGATAAAGACTAGTTATCCGGGGTCCGTCCTGAATTATAAGAAAGCCATTATTTGATGAAAGTTTGGAAGACAAGGGTATTTACTATGTTGGTGATAAGTGCTAGAACCTTATCATGGCCCTACTTGGTTGTTCATTGATCTACAGGGATTTGAAATGAGATAATTTGTGGTAATTATAAAACTCAGCTACCATACTTTAACAGATTAACCCTTTTCCACATGAAAATGAAAGAAAAACTAAGATTTGTGCACATTCAAAGGTTTACCAGACAAAATCAATGTGTCTGAATGCATTTAAATTGTATAATGTACTTAAAAAAACATTGAGACAAAAGGATAAAATGCTGGTTATCAGCATTTTATCCTTTTGTCTTGATGTTTTCCTAAGCTGTTTTCATTGAAGATATCAAAGACTAATAATTGGTTGAGAAAGGGTTAAACAGCTTAATCGCCAGCCATATATGGTATTTAGGATATTCTGTTACCAATTTGTTATTGTGTATGGCAGCTGATGTGGGGAATTTACGTTTAGATTTTCGTGCGATAACAACTTTACGAAACAGCTCGTTGGCGTGTCCAGTCCTGCAGAAGAACCATTGTTCTCTATAATTGACGGACTCCCGAGTCAGACCTGGGCTAATCAACTGATCTTACTTACTTGGACGGGGTATATAGAAAACTGCATTCTTTGTCAAGCTGGTACATCTCCGATAGTTATGTCTTTATCATCAGACTATCAATCCAGGGATGATAGGTTTGAATCTCTGCTATATCTTGGCTAATATTTCGTCTTACATTCGATTTGACAAAGGGGAGAACCTTCTTTTGGCAGACATGCATGCATGGACCTTTGCAATTTAATTGAGAGAATGAGATAAAGATTGTTTGCTGCATTTTCCAAAATTAATTGATCTATAAGAAAGTATTTTTGCTAGGGAAGGGATGGGGGTTATGCCTCTGTGAAAGTCCTATGTGAATGAAGGGTTGCATTGTATGTAAACAAAGCTAGGTTTAGACTGACTGACCCTGCTGGAAAAGGAATTAAAAGTTCTCTAATTAGGTAGACCATGAAGTGCCTATCTGATCTGGACTGGACTCTGTTTGTACCTGTCTTCCTCACAGAGTTAACACCTTTACAAATTACAGAATTTAACCCGTTACCAGACGACAAAATTTTGGTCTGTTCCAAATTCAAAGGTGTTGCAGACGACAATATCAAATGCATAGAATTTACAAATTGTTGGTGTTTTTGTGTAGATACAGGGTTCTCCGCAGAATATTTTGAAGCCTTAGTGGCAAATTATAGGGCAGGTACATCTATTGGAAACCTTGAAACGCAATGTGTTCATGCAAATAATTGTGAATAAAAACATAATAGGAAAAGAAGAAATTGCTCAATTTGAGCAATTTCTTCTTTTCCCATAATGTTTTTATACAGAATTATTACATTTTAATTCATAAGAATGCATTATTTATCAATTTCTGGCATTTAATTCCTCTGAATGTCTCTATTTGGTGACCAATTTGAAGACATTAAGCTGTAGGGGTAATTTTGAAGCTGTAGTGGCATTGCCCTAATTTACATGAAGCTGTAGTGGGGCCGATACAGCTTATTGGGCTGGGGAGAACACTGAGATAACATTGTGGTAAATGAAGAAATTGCTTGTCACAAGCAATTTCTTCATTTACCACAAGGTTTTCTAAAGCCTTTATCTTGTAGGGCGTCAAAAGGCGTCACTGTGTTGTAATGGGTTAAGACTGGCCAAAATGCATTGAATGGTGCGAGAAATCAGGAGGGGGGGAGAGGGCCATATTGTTTTACCTTTGTCCGCTGTCTTTCTGTCTGAAAACTTAACATTGGCCATTTCGGGGGCATTCATGTTCCACAAGTTTACACATCTTGCTCTCTGAATGAATTTGGTAAAAATTACTTGTATATCCTTCTATGGTTTGATACCATTTGTAAAATTTGAAAGCTCAGCATCAACTCGCTCATTGTCTATTCCATTACAAGGCTACAGTATCTTAGACTTGTGCTGACACAGAAACATCGTCAGGCTGTCAATGTGCAGCTTTTGCTTAGAAAATTTTCAGAATTGTGGACATTTATTATTTTATCAAATGTTAGGATTCCTGAAACAATTAAATGGACAAAATTTGTTATTGACAAAATTGTCATATTTTACAAACATGCATTCTCATAAAATGCAAAACATAATTATCTTCTGGATTGCAATAATATGACATGGAAAGACATGGGAGAAGAAGTCCCCATGAACAAAGGTTTTGTAGGGTGATTTAGGGTTCAGTGCTCTCCCTACCACAAAGGATTAACCTTTTCCCAAAATGAAAAATAATTAGACTGAGTCTGTTCCAAATTTGAAAGATGTTGCAGTCAACAATTTCAAGTGTATGAAATTGATATTAATTTGCTTTGTATTTCTTTGTGGAAAGTATTGTTGGAAATGAAGAAGTTGCTTGTTACAAGGGGGTGAAGCAATTTCTTCATTGCCTATAGTGTTTCCCAAAGCCTTTTTTCAGGGGCACCAAAAAGGGTCAATGTGTGGAAAATGGATTACAATGAGAAACTGATCCATTTTAAAGTCTGAAGTGATGTTTTGTGTACAATATTTATGTGCAGCAACATGATCTGATGGTCATTTTGAATAGACATGATTGTAGGGTAGACCGTAGGGTAGTATCATTGGTCAGTAGGGACAACACCCCACACTCCATCAGGTGATCTTTTGTAGGTTAACCCTTTCCCAAATGACAAAATTTTAGGTTGGTTCAATTGAAACCTTCTGCAGTGGGCCTAATGTGGATTGATTCAGGTGTTATTAGTGTGAAATACAACACAGAAAATATTGAGGCAAAAGGAGAAAATGCTGATTATCAGCATTTTCTTCTTTTGCCTCAATGTTTTCCCAAGCCATTTATATTAGGGACATTCAAACCAGGTCTTGTTTGGGAAAGCGTTATCCAGCAGAGCACATCCGATTTCAAAATTGGATTTTGCTGAAAAAAATCCCTTATAAGTAGGTTTTTGTTGGACATGATAAAGGCCGTAAAATAATTGCAGTTATGAATTGTTGTCAACATGTTTTCTGACTGATATAATTGGACCTATCGGACAACAAACATTTTGTGACTGTGTTTTTTGGAACACAGAATATTAAGGTAACAAAAGAAAATTTGCTTTATTTTGGTAGTAAACTTCCACTTTTCCAGGTGTATACTTAAATTCAGGAGAAAGTCAATCATTGTTCAGGGTTTCCAAAAACCCCCATATGGGGTTTTTGCACCCCCGCCCCCAAATTTAATCTTGTACCCCCAATTTTTGCAAGCAGCCTTCTATGTTTCATATAGAGGGGGTGCAAGTATGCTGTAAAATGACTGTTTTCACTTCCAGATTTAAAAGTCAGTGGGAACCCTGTTGTTTAAAGTATTGTATCAGTCTTCTGTGATATTGCAAGTAATTTTCATTTACAGAAAGCGTTAAAGCTTTAATGGCATCTTGTAGAGAATTCCCAGCATTTGGAAAATTAATCAGAAAAATGTCAGAAAATGTGAAAATCTGGATTTCAATTTTCACTTCACTTATTTACATTTAGAGGATATTTTCTGGTTTCTATCTATTTTAATCATCAACAAGGTTTCATGATGTAAGTAAATTCACCAAACCGGTAGGGCTTTTGAAGCAATGTAACCATCATTGTCTACCAATTTTAACCACATTTATAAATTCATTGAGAGAGTCTTTGAGAAAACATTGACAAAATAGGGTCATAACTTTGTGTCAACCGTCAGATTAGCAAAAAGTTTAGGGTCATAAAATTGCATCATGGTTTTGTAAATAGCTCTAGAAATGAAGAAAATAGTTGCATCTTTATATAATAACTATCAAATTATACAATATTACAAACATAGCCATAGTTTTGAGGTTATCATGTTTTCAAAAGTTTGACTCAGAATTCAACTGATTGCTCACAGTCCCTGGGATTTTGCTGCAGCAAGGTTATTCAGAGAAAGGGTTTCGGATTTCATCTCAGGGGAAAACAGAATTTCTAACAGAAGTGTGTTTTCACTTTTGTTGTGCAGAATTCTGCAAAAAGCATTATTTACTAGGCTATGATCCTACTGTAGTGCTTTACAGGGGGAATGAATGAATTATTATCATGAATTTCTATCTTTACTGTCATGAATATAATTTGCATTGTGACTGGGTTTGTGGAAAACAGTTGTAAGTGTACATAAAATTATATGCAGTTAAGATATTTGTCCGAATTCTCCCTTGGTTTTGTCAGCTGCTGCATGATGTGTTGTGAGGTTTTGTGCTATCAAAAGGGCAAACCTGTAACCCTTTCCCAAACAGCAAAATTTCCATTTCCTAAGTTGCTACAGGCTACAAATGGACCTTGTTTAAGATGGGTTTTGTGTATAATATAGCACAGAAATTGAAAATATTGAGACAAAAGGAGAAACTGCTGGTTATCAGCAGTTTCTTCTTTTGTCTCAATGTTTTCCCAAATATTTTCTGTTGGACGTCAAAAGTCAAAACCAGTTCTTGTTTGGGAAAGGGTTAACTGTCAGTGCTTGTACAGCTGTCAATTATGTTATTTCTGTAGAGTTTGCATGTTAGAAGCTTGTCTGAGCAGTATTATCTGCCCAAATTCTTGCCATTTGGGAAAGGGTTAATGCATTTTGTGCATTCTGGTCTCTAAACAACTACAAATAGTAGAATGAAGTCAAAATGGTTCTAAAAATGAGATGCTATCCCAGAGGGACATCTTCACTATTTCTGCATCTTCCTGTCTAGGCATATAGCAGAATGTTTGGGGTGAAATAATGGGATTTTACGCCGTTTTCAACTACTAAAGTCATGTCGCGGTGCCTAGAGCACCTAACCATGGATTCCTGTCGTTTCTCATACCAGTATTACCACAACCCTTACTGCGCCTCCAGCTGCTCCCCCACATAGGTTCACGATATCAAACCATTGATTGTTGACATTTTTGTCAGTAAGGGCATTTGCCGCGGCTGGGTATTGAACCCAGGACCTCTCGAATGAGAGGCAGATGCGCTACCAACTGCACCATGGCAGCGGCCTTTGGGGTGAAAGAATCTGCATCAATACTTTCCCAAAGCAAAAATTAGTTTTGATTACCGAAAAGAACATGGGCTTAGAAAAGTTGAAAAACCGGGAACTATTTACTTCAGAAAGTGTCTATATTTCTAGCTCAAACTCTGTTGTCAGAATGATGTAGGGGAAAGTTTCAACAAAATTCAAGACAAGTGGAAATGTCAGAGTTTGATAGCAAGGTTTACTATGACTTTCTGCTGGTATGTTAGATGATATAAGATGTGGTTTTAGTTAATTGGACCAATTAGCATGTGAACATATTGGTAAGTAAGTGGTGGTTGAGCTCGGAAACTGCTTATAAGTGACACTTAACCTTAAACTACATGACAATGCTTGACAGGTTCATACTTTAAAGATTTGAAGCAAAGTTGTTGCATTTAGGTAATGAATGTTTTGAAAAGGAATAGTTCTGTACCAAGTTTTATAAAAGCTTCGCAATAGATTCCAAAATAGACATTAATGAAGCAATGCATAGAATCTTGCTTGTAGCATTGGTGACATGGTATGGATTGGTAGAATTATTCTTTTGCTAAGCATGCCTAGTGCTGGTTTTGTCATGATAGGAATGATTAGACTTTATGATTATGTACGACTGAAAAACTGAAAGCAACTTAAAATCTGATCAATCCTTTCTAATTGATCAATTGATATAAGAATTGTACGAAAAATATTGGAAAGGGGACTATTCTGTTAATGTGCCAATAGTTCAATACTAGTGATGAGTAGACTTACAGGTAATTATATTGATGAGTCTGTAAGTGAATCATTTGTTACTCATAGAAAAATAACAATTCCTGGCAATCATTAATCATTCAGTGCTAACAAGTGCTACAATAATTAGTCAATTAGTTTCAATTAAGAGGAGTTAACTGGATATATTTAATGAGAGAAATTTGTCTTATCTAGTGAGTATTTAAAAACGAAAGGTGGAAAAAATGTATTGTAGTTTGCCCTTCACTTAGAACTCTAAATGAAATTATTGAAGTTGAGTATTTCGAGCCCTGTATATTGATTCCATACAAAGAAATATACCAGTTACAATCATGGCGAAGACCGTCGGACCGGCAGACATGTCTGATGAAAGTTCCCTCGGTCTGATGATTTTTTGGCTACTGTCAGTCCCACTGTCTGACACAAATTTTGATCTGTAAGATAGTGGATTATAGTTCGGTCTGACAAAATTTTATTCAGTCTGACAGATTATTTTGAACTGTCAGACCGAATGTCTGACAAAAATTTCTGGTTCTTCGCCATCTCTGCCTGAGTTACAATGGATTTGAAGTAGGAAAATAGCCATGTAGTGAAAACTTAGCGTGCACATCATGTCATATAGATGACTGGTATAAATTTTGTCTATGGTCACCGCCAAACTTATAATATTCTAGACTAGTATCATTTTGGTTAAGAAAATGTCACAGAAAGGCATTGTTCTTCTCAAGTGTTTCCAATATCTTGGCTCCATTTCAGTTCTCATAGAAGAATTTCAATAAGGGTTTAAAGATGCTAAATGAATTATGACTAATTGATTCTGGTGGGAATTGTGGCTTGATTTTGATTGATTGAGGTATGTCTGCCCCCAATTCAGTTTGTAAACATTGCACAGAGCTTTGGAGAGTTCAGAGTGATAAATTGCAGTCTAAATCTGGTCTTTTACAAATCCTCTATAGCTCATGATAAATGACCTGGCAGAGCATCTCTAGCTTATAGCTAGAGATGCTCTGCCAGGTCATTTATCGTGAGCTATACCCATTCCCTGAATGACATGAACTGTGAAACAACTGAAAAACAGATGTCAACTCCTTTTCCCACAAAAGTTGCAATAGTTTATCTTTCCATTTTGAGAATTTTGCTATAGTTTATTGCAAGGTTAATGATAGCTGCTGGATGGTTCATTGACCGGTAGTTTACAGTGTTTATAATGGACCTGCCTGTGCTGGTCAATGACCTACTTATTTGTTTAGACTTCCCCCTAATCAAATACAGAACACCTTGTTGTATTATAGGTGAAAAAATATGCTTTTGTTTGGAATTTCAGTTTGTGACTCTTTCCCAAAATGCAAAAATTTAGACTCCCACAATTTAAAAGCTGCTGTCACTGACAAAATAGATTTTGAGAATGATGTACCGGTAGTATGTATACAGTACACTTCACTAAGGCAGTAAGAATTGCTACTCTTGATACCATTCTGATCAAGAAGAGAGTTCATGCAGAACAACTTATGTCATCCCTGAAGATTGAAGGTCAAGGTCACAATTTTGAGCTTTGCAATTTGATTTTATAGTGACTAAAATGTCTTTATCAAGTAAAAGTTCAAATATATCAGGTTCAAGGTCAACCTGTTCTTTATTTCTGGCTCACTAGAAAAAGTTTCATATTCAACATGCAGGATAGAAGCATCATGCACATCAGTGTATCCCTTCTAGGTAACTTGCTTGCTGCATGGTCATTCTAGCTCCACTTCTCTATTTGTCTTCCTCTTGAGGGCAGATGGTTGAGCTTTGTAGGGTTATCCTCTGCGATTTCATTGACAGTTGTTACTGTGTCTCAGTCTTTGTTTCAAAACCTGTTTTAATTGCCCTGCTTCAAAAAGTAGGCCTATATTGGAGGTCATGAACAAAGAAGTCTACAATTTTATCTTGTTAGATGTGTTTCAATTGATTTCTGATACATTAAAAACTATCATCTTGCCATAGGCCAACACTGTATGTTACTTTACCTAGTTAGTATACTGAGGTCAATGACTTAAAACAGATTTTTATGTCAATTTTCTTTAGGACATTTTCCTTGTGGTTGGTCTATCTTTCCTAACATATGCTGCAGATAAGAAGAGAAATTAATTATTGTAATATTTTTCATAGAAAAAAATGTTATATTTCTTCATTAATCCCCATGTTTTGGGTACATATTTGAAGCGTCTCAATGAGAGGCTTCAAATGAGTACCCACAATATGGGGTTTTGATCAGATTCAGAAAGATGTTGATCAGCTCTTACCAGGGACATTGACTTTTAAGTAGGTGAATTTTCATTGGTCATTCCCACCTAGATAGTAGATAATCGAACCAACAAAGACTACATAAGCACCCAGTCTTTACCAAGGTGTTTAATTACTTTGTTACAGGTCCATTAAATGGATTGATGATTTTTAAATTAAATTGAAATAGAATTTCGAATTTGAAAATGAAAATGGATGTTGACGTTTTAGATTTAATAAAAATTCATGAAGTTTTGGATGTGGAAGTATGCGAATGTGATTGGGAATTCTGTTTTGGCTTTGATATAGATCAACTGTTTAGAGACGACGGTAAATTGATGTTTTAAGTTCCCCATTTCTAAATAATTTCTGGAGAAGAGTTTAAATCAAGAACTTAAGGATTTAGTCCATGAGCCAGGACCCGAATTTTGGCCGATTGGTACCACTCGGAGGGAGTAATTCTTTTTGCACTTTTTGATTAGTCTGGTATCTATACTTTATGTTTCAGTATGATAGCAATCTCAGATCGGTAGCTTATACCCCGAAAAACGCTTCTTTTCAAGGGTACCCTTTACACACAAAATTTTCATTGGTTTTCTAGTGAAACAACACATACATTTCTCCAACCCTTAAACTCATTCAAATACAAAAGTCTCTCTTCATAACCGAGATACAGTATAGAGTAGCATATTGTAAGGTTTTGTGTTAGTCTGAAATGTCACATGGAGGATGATTTTAGTGTACACAGAGAACTATCTATAGATGATACGAATTACAAGGAAAAAAATGAAAATTATAGTTTTTTTGGACACATAAAGTTCGCTTTCTGATGAAAATGAACTGTAATTAGTATCTTGATATCAGGTGATGCTAAATAGATATACATATAACAAAATAGCATGGATAGCAATGCCAACTTAATTGCCACTCATTACACTACCAGAAAGTCAAAAAAGCATAAACGCTCATCATTTACATTTCATTCATTTTCTTAATGTAAAACTAATTCGAAGTACAAATAATTCAAATGAATAATGCTTACAAACAATTCTTTAATGATAAACATGTAGAAAACTAGGCCTGGTTTGAAAGTGTACGCAGAGAAGCTAGCTTCTCACAAGATAAAAAGGGGTGGGGGTTAAAGCCGGATATATTGTATTTGTGTTTCTGGTTCGAGAGGACGACACAAAGTCATTGTTTTAATGTTATTCTACTGTCGGACAGTCATTAGAATACATGTCCAGACAAATGTACATCCATAAAGCACCGAAGAAAAACGATTTTCCATGGGCAGTTATTTCGTGAAGAAAGACGGGTTATCAATACTGCTATATAATGTATTATATTTCTTTCCTGAAATCCAATGCGGATATTCAAGTGAATAAGACATTCTTTATAAATAAAGAGCTCCTCTAGAGTGCACACCTTCGTCTTTTGCCTTTTGTTCGCTATTGGCATGCTTTTAAAAACAATTATGAGGACTTCTGGTGTTAATACTGACATGCAAATCGGAAGTGTTTCCTATTATAATGTACAAATTCTTTCTACGTAAATAGTGCCTTAATGCAACCACTTGGATTGCAAATGGAAGTTCATGCATTCAAGGAAAAAGTACACAAAATATTGTATATACAACATATTAGGAAACATGTGTAGTTAACTACAAGGCTATCGCTTTTCGGGTGTACGTATACAAATGTTACAAAGGAGGTATTTTCAGCAAAACTGTCACGAAACTAATCTATAATTAGAGACCTAGCAAGAATTAAATACATCTTAAGTGTATTAAAAGCGTTGTTGTGCAACAGAATTAACATTAACCCAGGACATCTGAATATGTATTGACCCTACTTCGGCTATGATTTCTTAAGAAAGACGCTAAACTAACGGACGAAGATGCAGTTGTCCCGGTTTCACTTTAGTGCACTATACTCTATAGCGTGGACATATCACTACAGTAGTATAGTCTTTTAGAATACAAGATATAATGCAGTACAAAAGAAATATTCATGAGTAAAAAAATCAAGCAAAGTGTTAAATAAACGATGAAACTAGAGATTGATTACATTGATACAAAAGCTGTTGAAAAAGCTCACACGACCTTTCTGAAAAAAGAACCTAATTCCATGTCAAATCAACATAGCAATGTTCAGTTGTACTCTTTCGTGAATTATGCATACTGTAAGTAAAATGGGCTAGAAAGGAAGAAATAATCACTGCATGGACGGTCATACAATATACATAGACAGTCACAATTTATTTATGCGAAGTAAAAAATGATAACACAAAGAGAGCAATATGCAAATGCAAGTAATTAGGTACCAAAA
The DNA here is from genome assembly GCA_963680895.1 of Fragum sueziense. NCBI lineage: Eukaryota > Metazoa > Mollusca > Bivalvia > Cardiida > Cardiidae > Fragum > Fragum sueziense. Next base: position 26,911 of record CAVMGG010000750.1, read on the forward strand.
CAGATGCGTTGAATTGAAATTACAACATAATGCAAGGATTGCGAATTGATATTAATCAACTTCTACCCGAAGCTTGGAACTGCCATAAGCAAGGCCGTAATCATAACCAAACAATCGAAATCATACTAGCATTTAGCCTTACAGCAATTGGTATTTCAAATGAAGAAATGCAGACATGTTGATATAAAGAAAAAAGTAAGAATCTAGTACGCAAAACTGGGAAATGTGTTTTGTGACTTTTGAGCTCTTCATAGTTACGAAGATTAGACATTTTAAGTTCGTTTATTAAATAATTCAAGCATATGATTCATTTATTGTAAGTATGCAAATATGAGAAGGAATGGGATCACGATAAAAGTGGTCTCGGTTATAAATATATTAAAGAATATGGTCAATCATAGATAGAGATTTTCCATGTATAGATCTAAGTCATCAGCAAATTTGTCAGTTGGTGCTTTAGACAGACTCAATTTAAAAGAAAAACCTTTGAAAAAACGATCCAAAGTTTTTTCTGTTCATTGATAAATTAAGTACCTATTTTAATTAGCATTAATATTTTTTTTCAATGATTTAGGTGTTAATGTAAGAAAAGAAGTATAAAGCGGTGATTGAAAAGCGAACTGTTGAAATTTAATTTCTCCGCATTACGGACATTATCAACTTACAAACACATTGAAGTATTTTAATCTCAATTAGATAAAGACCATCATTACTGAATTATGAGCGAAATAAGGTTTGTGACGTTGAAGAATGGCATACATCATCAGTTGTTATTTAGAAGTCCAATTACCCACGAGAATGACATTTTCGAAATTGTTCGGCACTTAAAAGTACGCTGGTGCATTTACGTAACTAGTCAAGTTAATGCGTAGTAAAGGTTTTTACACATTAGTGTAAATGAATGTTTTCAATTTATTTTGTATGTAGGATAATATGGCAAGCTGCTACGAGCTTTTTCGAAACTTAAACCGACTTACCCCTCCCAGTTTTATTGGCCAAAATGGATAATACTAAGAACATGGTTGCTCATGGTAATGTTTCTAGTCCTGGAGGCTTAAAGTGCTAAACAAGATTGCCTAAGTTTATGGGGAGTCTACCCCTTCTTTTGCAACAATCTGATATTGGAAAAGTGCTTCCAGTGAGACTGAGACAGTTAAGAAGATTAGTTGACTGCTGCTGGGGAGACTGGTTAGGGTAACAAGACATTGATTCCTAAAAATCAGATATCAGTGAACTGTTAACGAGGTGGAAGGAGTGTGTGGGGTTGGAAAGGCTACGGGACTATTATATGAAAAATACAGCAGGTGTGAGAATCAAAAACTTTTGATATGCCCTTATAAAACGACTTGTTTGGAAGCATGGGATCATAAACGAAACGGCTAAACAACCACCATCTTGCATTCTCTCCTACACAGATGAAAGCCACACCAATAGTGACAAGTTATGGTAACAATTTAGAGGATTATTAAATCGAGTTTCAATTTATATAGATCTGATGAATCTGTCGCTCACAACACAGATTCTATGAAACGTTTGCATTTGTCTAAAAGAGAGGGTGAATGAGATATGTTTGATTAAAAATTACGCCACTGTGATTATAAAGACAGGGGGTTCCGTCTTTGCTTTTGTTACCACAACTTCAATCACTTTGACCATTAGTTATCAATTATATTTCAATCACTTTATTGTTAGCATTTTTGTTGTGATATGGATCATAGAGAACTTTTAGACTCTTACAAAATGAAAACAAAGATTTACCCAACCATTTGAGTCATAATGCATTTTGTTATGATTCATGCCAAATAAACTAGAACACATATACATATCGTCGTTGTAAATGCAAAACCTCGTATCTCGGTTTTGGAAAATTTTAAAGGGGAGGGAAAAAGTGTAGTAACTTTTCCCATTGAACTGAAATGTCTTACTTGAAACTTTGTCATATTGTTCATAAATAATGTGTCAATGATACTGATCAGTCAAAATATCTCAAAACCTGAGATAATCGTCTACACAGGGCACACAAGTTTGTACTTTGAAAATCGCACAAATCGACATACGAGGTTTTGCATTTACACCGACGATATGAATCACATTTTAATGCATATGCACGACAGAAGAAGTTTAAATCTAAGTCAAATGATTATCCAAAGTATATATGCATATATTCTATCTATATGTTTATCATTTCTCCTGGTGAGCTGGACACACATTACCTAAAGTGATTTTCAGTGACAAAAAACCATTACACTAACAACAGGTATGTCAGGAACCATTGACTGAATCAAAATCACGAATACCAGGATCAGCACATGTATGCAATATGATAATATATGGCAGAAATTAAAAAAAAAAACATACAGACAAGGAGACTTGGAAATGGGAAAAGGACGACACACATGTTATACAATCATCTGGCTTATAAAATTACTTTGTTTTTGATAAATCTTGTCTGTAAGTATGCAATGTACATCTACGGACTTCGCTGTCGAAATACATATAGAATCTGCCTTTTATGAGGTCATGGGATTGCATTCATTCATGAACACTGCAATATATTTTCAAAACGAAATAAAATTGCAAAAGTATGTCATGTATCTCATATCTATTTTAACATAGAAATAAGTTCCTCCGTACACTTTGATTATCATTCTTTGCATATCTTTGTCTAATCATCATAGTTTATACAAACTAGGTTTAGGAAATGAGAATGTTATAATATTACTTAAAAGCAGAAACAATTGTATTCTCTCATAATACTGAGCGCGAATCTGGAAAAGGGTCCCTTATAGCATTTGAGTCAGTCACATTTCAAGATCAGTGCATGCTTTTAGTGAAGACAGGCAGACATCCATGCTGCTATATTACAATTGCAACAGGTCAATAAGGATCTAGTGGAGAACAGCAATGGTTCCTGGTCAGACTGTGTGTATACACAGGCTTATTTGGAACCATATTTGGCTCAAAAGCCTTAAGGGACCTTTTTACGTATCCTGACTCATTATATTACAAGTACATATATTATATTGGCTTATGATTAGATTTATATGAAGACCAATATATCCCACGAAGAAAGTTTTTGTACTATATATGACAAAGGCAGCAAATTATTTCACATAGTCATTGTATCATTGAATAGGGCACTATCAGGTTTTACCTTGGTTGCTACATGATGTTCATTATATCGTATAATCGTATGTACTGCCATTGGGCTATATTTTGTTGCGTAAAGTATAGCTTCATTTATTTCATTTGGTCATTCAATTTAGTTACGAACCGTCGAAAACTGTGCAATTGAATATATTTCCACTAATTATTTTCTAATTTGCATTGATTGGACATTCAATTGAACATATAAGGCCCTTTATTATATTTAAAAGTGAAAATGCTACTGAGTTCAGCATTCTTTCAGTAGGCCTAACGTAAAATTCTCCATTTCATATTCACATAACACATATATGCATGAAATAGCTATTTAATAGGTAATCCAATTGTTTTGGATAAAAACACAATGTTGTCAATAGATTAGCAACAGTTAGAAGCCTTAGAACACTCATAATACACGTTTTAGTTTTTAGGTACGAACATTTCAGGGTCCGAATCGACCAAATGTTTTTGCCTTTTACAGCTTTTTCCGAGTGTTTTGTGTCACGAAACTGACATGAATCGATGAATACGCATTTAAAAATATATCTAAATGTAAAAATATGTAGCCACTTGCATTTCTGCTTCAAAGAATTGAAAAATTCACTCGAAAAAAATGTGCATTTCGTTCGGTGTAGGGGCCGACAAATTGTCTTCTATTTCACAGCCTACAGGGGCACCATACCTGGGAACAGATTAAATAGTCCTCAAAACTAGCGTTTTAAGAATATTTTGGCAGAGAAAATAATCACGACAAGCCTTTTGATAAATCACATACTTCCAAAAGAAATCGCACCTACTGACCAATTTGTGGACATGTGAAAATGGGGTAGGTTCAGAAAACGGCGATTTTCTCAGCATAAGCTACCAATTTCAGACTGCTATCATATCAATTAGTTAACTACATATATCAAGCTGTTCAGAAAGTGCAATTAGAATTACTCCCTCCGAGTGGTACCAAAAAAGTGTCTGGCTCATGGACTAATTAGAATCCATCATTAGATACCAAACACATTGTGTATATTTGGGCGTCATCCGTGGCAACGTAAATTAACAAGAGATACCCTCGTCAATTTACAGGCATCATCAGTGACAACAGAAATTGACTAAGGATACCCTTATCAATTTCTGTTACTGTGGATGGCGCCAAAGTGTTTTGTAGTTAACCCTTTCCCAAACAAGACCTGGTTTTGACGTCCCTAATAGAAATGGCTAGGGAAAACATTGAGACAAAAGAAGAAACTGCTGATAACCAGCAGTTTCTCCTTTTGTCTCAATATTTTCTATGCCATATTTTACACAAATCCTATCTTTTATAACATCCATTTTGTCATTTGTGGAAGTTTTTGTAGTGGATCAACCTAAAATTTTGCAGTTTGTGAAAGGGTCAATGATGGGTTGTAATCCTTAAAAATTGCACTTGATAGATGGATTACTTATATCTGCTGTAAATTGTTAATAAAGTGCAAGCTCATAAAAACTATTAAAGTTTACTTTTTATAATCCAATTTTCTGCATGTCATGATTATGAAAAATTTCTTCAACTTAGTCTGATAGACCATTGTTTTTTTTTTGTTTGAGAGAGGAAAAAATAGAAATAATTGTTTGAAAACCATAGAAAATGGCAGAAAAAAAATCAGAAAAATTTATTATCCAAAATACTGCCTCGGGAAATGTATTGATCAGCTATACTTGAAGTCAACAGAATTGCGACCTTAACCCATTACCAGACAGCAAAGTTATTACCTGGTCGAAATTCTAAGATGTTGCAGATGACAGTCTCAAGTGAATGGAATTCTATATTTATTGGTCTTGTTTTGGGTAGAAAACATGGTGAAAATGAAGAAATTGCTTGTCACAAGCAATTTCTTCATTTTCCACTATGTTTTCCAAAGCCTTTTCTTTTTGGGCATCAAAAAGCACCACTGACTGATGATTGGTTTTATCTTTGTTGGCAAGTTCACTGGTTCAATAATGTATGTTCAAGTTTTATGAATGACAGTCATATAATTTTATGAATCACTTTGATTTTAACGACCAAATAACATTTATTAGGATGACAATATTTGTGAAATGGATGAGTATATGACACTACCAAAAACTGTAATGGGATATATTCAGTGCCTAATAAAGTCTATATTTTTGATAACAAATGGAAAATATTATATGAGGATACTTCTGCCATCATATTCATAATGAAACAGTACATTTTGATTTCGCTCTGTAAGTTGGCTCTTATGATTCTATTGCACAAAAAGTTTGAAGAAAATGTTAGTGTTGTGATATGTGTAGTAAAGCAAAACACTCATTTGGACTTTTTCAATTCTTATGACTTGCTGAATTAAGCCTTCCAAATAAATAAGAATAAAGCAACTGCAAGCTGTTTGTAGGTAAAATGATTCATGTCAAAGCTGCATACACCATTGGCTGTCGACAGTTTGTTAGAATTCAATGCCTCTATGTTTCCATGTATTTTGAGAAAATTTTGCAAAAATGCACGAAAAATATGTGAAACTCAGCATATTGCAATGTTTAACCCTTTCCCAAACAAGACCTGGTTTTGACGTCCATAATAGAAAAGGTTTGGGAAAACATTGAAACAAAAGAAGAAACTGCTGATAACCAGCAGTTTCTCCTTTTGCCTCAATATTTTCTGTGCCATATTTTACACAAATCCTATCTTTAATCACTCCATTTTGTCTTTTGTTGCAGTTTTTGAAGTGGATTACCCTAAAATTTTGTCGTTTGGGAAAGGGTTAAGTACTTGTAAAGGGCCAAAGGCTAGTAAGAGTGCAAGTATCAGACAATAAGAAATATATTGTAAGCCCAAAGAGGCCATAAACAGATAAATGTAGCACTGTTTTCCAGGAATCAGTTTCCATGTATTGGCAAATATTGTGAGATATATGCCCAAGTTGCAGATAATATGGCGTTCTTGCAATCTTATTCTAATAAATCAACTCCAAACCCTATGTTGTGGGTATTCTTTTGAATCGTCTCCTCAAGATGATTCAATTGAGAACCTACTACATAAGGTTTGATGACAGTTTTGTATTTATTTCAATTTTGAAGTGAGACAGCAGCAGTTTATCCGTAGTGATGAATATAGAATTATTCTAGGTCAGCCGTTACATAACATTTCGTTCCAAATTTTCTAGACATTCAGAAATTTTCAGGCAGGAAAGATTTATTGATTAACTCTTTCCCCCCAAAAAACTCAGTTTTGACATCCTAAGTGAAAACAATGAGAGAAAACTTTGAGAGAAAGAGGGAAATGATTATTACAGCATTTTCTATTCCCTCAATACCGTATCAATATTTTCAATGCTAAGACATGCCAATTTTCTACGTCTCTTTCTGCAGAAATTATTTTTTTCATCTGCAATTTCCTTTTAATTAGGGCTTGTTTTAATCTTTAAACATTTAGGAAAGGGTCAAACCTTTTACCATACATTTCTCAACCTAAATATAGAAGGCGTTAACCCAGGGGTGTGGAAATATGGAATTTTTCCACTTGTCCTCGGACAAGTTGAACTCAAATTTCTACTTGTCCGAAGGCAAAGTTTACTTGTCCAGAAAAAAATACAGACAGGAAAATAATATTTAAACTTTTATTTTAACTCTATTTTCAGTTAACATATAAAACTGAATGAACACAATTCAAACACATGTTTACCTTTTAAAATTAAAATATGATTTGATTGAAATGGATTTTTTCAGACGGATCGTGAGCAAAAATAAGATTAAAATTTCATTTTTATCACATTTTGATCTCCTTAATATGCACTTGCCCACGGACAAGCTCTCTTGAAAAAAGCCCTTGCCCGTCCGTCCACCACAAAACCCAGGTCGGGCAAGTCGGGCATGTGAATTCCACACCCCTGGTTAACCCATTCCCATGTTTTGATGTCCCACAAAATAATGGCTTTGGAAAACGTGTGAAACAAAAAAATTGCTTGTCACAAGCAATTTCTTCATTTCTGACAATGTTTTCTACCAAAAAAAAAAAAAAAAAAAAAAAGACCAAAAATGTTAAATTTCATACACTTGAAATCTCGGCTGCAACAAGTTTGTATTTAGACCAGTTGAAAATTTTGTCAATTGGTAATGGGATAAAGAAACATTGAAGGAAAATAAGATTTGCTGACTTGCAGGATTTCTACAGTAAACAAATTTGATTTTTTTTTCTGAATTTGAGACTGGAATTGTGCAAAAAATGAGAAAACCTCAAGAAAACTTTTTGGTCTGTTACTAAGCATTTAAAAGAGGTATTAGATTGCAAATGTAAGAAAATGTCATTGACATTTGGGAAATATGTGAGGAAGTTATTCTTGATTAACCCTTTCCATAACAAGACATGGTTTTGATGTCACTAATTGAAACAGTTTGGAATAATATCAAGACATTTTCTTTGCTATATTGTACATAATCCCAATCTCTTAACAATTTTCATTTTGTCACCTGCAACTTTAAAATTGGAACAGTGCAGATTTTTGTCGTTTTGGAAAGGGTTATGGAATGTATTTATGAAATTTGAATAGGTGAAAATTGCTCTAGATTTAATCCATTCTTTACCAGGAAACAGAATTAGATTTGTCCAAATTTGTGGCTTTCTTTATAGACAATATACCGAGAATTTTGCTTTTACAGGAGAAATTTTCTTTCATATGTCACCATGTGACAATTCTCATGAGTTTTAACCCATTCCCAAATACCTGGTTTTGACTTACATAAAAGAGAAATTCGGCGAATAAAATGAAGGGGAAAAAAGAAATTGTTGATAATCAGCTCTTTCTCCTTTTCATTCCTACTCATTCACAATGTCCATTTATGGGATTGATCACAATTATGTGCATTAAAATTCATTCTAAATTTGACCAGCCTAAAGTCTTGTCTGAGTAGAGCAAGTGTTAATCCTTTCCCGTACAAGATCCTAATTTGATGTACCTGAAGGAAAAAGCCTTGGAAACAAAGAGGCAAAAGAAGAAAATGCTGATAATCAGCATTTTCTTCTTTTGCCTCAATGTTTTCTCTTACAAAATTGTAAACAAATTCTATCTTTTTCAATATCCATTTTATCATCTGCAGCATCTTCAGTTGGAGTAGTCTAAAATCCCTGGAAATGGGTAAAGATGAACATCAAACAAGTGTTAAACATTCCAGATTGATTTTCCTATTTTGAGAGATTTCATAATCTTGGTTTTCTATTTTCAGAGACATTTGACGATTCATCATCCACGGATTCTGATATGGCTTCGCCAACCCCTTCACAAAGCGACACACACACGACGACATCCAACTCATCCGACACGGAGATGGAGTCGGCAGGAAACCCAAATCTTCGTTGTTTTCTGTGTCACGAAACATTCACCATTCCTAAGGTCCTGAGCTGTTTTCACACGTACTGTCAGCCGTGTCTGGAGAAGTCCCACGAAGGTCAGGACAAGGTCACGTGCCCCGAGTGTACCACGGACACGTACCTCGGAGCTAACGGTCTGAACGGTTTACTGCCGGACTATGCGGTGAGTAATCTGCTGGAGAAGACAGCGCTCGACACAAGTGCCTTACACTGTACGGGATGTAAAAGCAAGGACACTAACGCAGTCGCAAGGTGCTTTGATTGTGCTAACTTTCTGTGTGCTAACTGTGTGATGGCACATCAATTTATGCATTGTTTCGAGGGTCATCGCGTCAGCAGTTTGACTGATCTAAAGAACAACAAGGAGAACGGCAGGCTTGAGAAGCCCCTGTACTGCCCACGCCATAAAGCAGAGGAACTCAAGTTCTTCTGTAAGTCGTGTTCTATGCCCATATGCAAGGAGTGCACAGTTTTCGACCACGGACGCGGACACGACTGTCAGTTTATCCTGGATGTCGGGGACAAACAAGTGACACAGATGCACCTCATTGAGCAGGACGCCAAGATGAAGATCAATGAGCTGAAAAATGCCTCGAAATCCATAGAACACATCACGAGTCGACTGCAAGTACAATACCACAAAGCCCAAAATGACATTAACGATACATATAATTTCTACCGTGCCATGTTAGAGGAGAGGAAGCAGGAGTCTCTGAAGGAGTTGGACCAAGCCTTCAACAGTAAACAGCTGCTCATCAGTAATCTCAATGTCAAAATCCAGGAACAAATAGACAAACTATATCTAGGTATCGAATTTGTCGACAAAATCACCAAATTCGCTAGTATGTCTGAAGCCCTCATGTTCAAAAATCTTGTGGAACAACGTTTTCAGAACATGTTTAATTTCTGTCCTGAGACTGACAATGACAGTCTGTACGATGTTGAGTTCATTTCCAACTTTCAGGCCATCCAGACTGGCGTACGGAACACATTCGGTTACGTGAAGGAGGGAAGTGACATGTCAGCAATTATCGCCAAACCCCAGCCAATCGCTCGCCCTAACGGCATCATCTCATCCATGACACCCCCACCCGTCACACTCAGCAACACACAGATGAACGGTCAGCTCAACGGACATCATCATCTATTTGATCCACCAACCATCGAGCCGAAGGAGTTTATGACCTCCAACAACTTTGGCAGCCATTTTGATTCCACCAACAACCTGTTGTTCCCAACCACAGACACCTTCTCCACCACTAGTGATTCAAACCTCTACGAGAAATGGTCCAGCGGGGGTCTCGACATCTTCCAGAACGGCATTGATGTGTTCTCTACGAGCAGCTATCCACTGATGGATATCACCAGCAAGCTTATCTCCACGAACCTCTATCCACCCAAATCTCAGATCAAACGACAGAAGATGATCTACCACTGCAAGTTTGGCGAGTTTGGTGTCATGGAGGGTCAGTTCACCGAGCCCAGTGGCGTGTCTGTCAACGCTCAGAACGATATCATCGTCGCGGATACCAACAATCATCGCATCCAGATCTTCGACAAGGAGGGGCGTTTCAAGTTCCAGTTCGGTGAGTGTGGAAAGCGAGATGGTCAGCTGCTGTATCCGAATCGTGTAGCTGCTGTGAAGACCTCGGGTGATATCATCGTCACGGAGCGAAGTCCAACGCATCAAATCCAGGTGTACAATCAATATGGACAATTTGTCCGCAAATTCGGGGCCAATATTCTACAACATCCCAGAGGTGTTGCCATTGACAACAAAGGTCGCATCATTATCGTTGAGTGCAAGGTCATGCGTGTGATCATTTTTGACCAATATGGAAACACACTACAAAAGTTTGGCTGCTCAAAGCACCTCGAGTTTCCGAATGGTGTAGTAGTGAATGATAAAGAGGAGATCTTTATCAGTGATAATCGTGCTCATTGTGTCAAAGTGTTCAATTACCAAGGTGCATACCTCCGTCAGATTGGTGGCGAAGGCGTCACAAACTATCCAATCGGTGTGGGAATCAACAGTCAGGGTGAGATCCTGGTCGCGGACAACCATAATAACTTTAATCTCACAATCTTTACGCAAGACGGGCAGCTCATCAACGCGCTGGAAAGCAAAGTGAAACATGCCCAGTGTTTCGACGTCGCGCTCATGGACGACGGGTCGGTAGTGTTGGCTAGCAAGGACTATCGTCTCTATATCTATAGGTATGCTCAGATACCGAGCCTGGGGATTTGATCAGTTGTGATGTACCAAAGATACAATGAGGAATTACCAGAAAACTGTTATACGGTGCTACAGATGAAAGAGAAGTGATCACATTGCTGCAAAATGAATTAAGAATCAACAAAACCCTTTGTTGCATGTACTCATTAAAATCGTCTTTTCAAGGCTATTCCAATGAGTGCCCACAACACAGGGTTGGAAATTGTAACAAGTTATGTGGACTTGAACAACATGTTGTCAAGCTGCAGATAAGTGGTTTTTGAAGAAAAGCGACTGTGTTCTGTTATCTGTAGCTCTGTATGGTATCGAGAGGTTAGTAGAAGACTGTTGTAAGTACATCTACAAAGTATATGGACCTACACTAGTCTACTGCTAAACCTTCATGTTAGGACTTAAAGTCAGAATGGTAAATGAAGTTGAATGAATTAGAATTGAATTTAATTCAAGATGGATCATGCAAAACTGCTGTAAATGTCTATGGTTGTAGGTGTTTACTACAGTTTTGCATAAAGTCCTCTTTATTGCAAAACAGCTGAATGGTTTGGTCTAGTTATAAATCTGTATAGAGGAGGTTATTATTATGAATTTAATTTTTTGAAGATTTTTCAGACAAGTTTTTTGTCTAAAATTAAGATGTATGAAAATGTGCTAATTACAATTAAAATAGTGAGGACTTTTTGTATGCTTTTTCAAACTACAAGTCAAGTTTTTTGTATTGATAAATGTTTTTTTGATGAAATTTTATTGATATTGTTTATCGTTGAGACACCCAAGCCATTGGTCTCAGAGTTAGTTTTTCCGTAGAAAAATTAAGGTCATCAGAGTAACAGCTAAGAGGGCGTAGATGCCTTGTAAAGTCTTTCCAAACTCAAACCCTATGTTGTGGGTACTCATTTGAATCGTCTCAATGAGACGATTCAATTGAGTACCCACAATATAGGGTATGATTAACAATAGATGAAATATTGCATGATTTTATAAGGCCCCTACCCCCTCTTATCTGTATCTTTGAGGTATTAAACTAGTCATGGTTATTTCGAGATTGAAGTTTAGCATTGATGCTTCTTGTCTACACAGAAGCTTGCTTTGTTTTGAATGTGTAGCAACTGCAATTAGGCATCATTCATGAGACTAGTCCAATTTCAAAATATAGGCTTCATTCATTATCACATTTGAGAAAAATGCAGTTATGTAGACTAGTCCAATTTTAAAACATAGGCAGACATTTGCATTTTGCATACATGCAAAATAATTGTAGGGCTAAGTGAAAAACTGTTGTAAGCCCATATAAAACTTAAATTATGTGCCTATGCACTATTTGATAAATTAAGATTCTCCTCCCTTTTCAGAAACTTTCTAGTTGTAGTCTGATAAAACTTTGAACTAAAAGGATAAAAACTGAAAACCAATACCCATGGCTTAATCGCCTTTTGCAGTTGCTCACAATTTGTCCAAATTTGGTCAGTATTTTGCTTAATTAAATGCTAGTGCATTTTTCTCATCCAGTTTTAAATTTTTGATCTTCATTGACATTAAAAATACATTAAATCTTTTGTCATATCTGTCTACCAACATTTGGAGATAAGTTATAAACTTTTTGAAAGCAGGATCATTTGTGACAATACAACTTACAGAATTCTCATAAAAAAAAATTCTGACACAAAAACATTTTCTTGTTTTAAATAGTCTTTGAATAGAATATATCAGGAAGAAGCTATAAGTTCATTGTGACAGAGCAAAATGCTCGTATTTATTACTATTATTATTATTATCATTATACTTATTTAATGGCTACTGTAGCTTTCCTCTTTGTTTTTGTTTTGTTGAATAATTTAATTTAGTTTTTTTCGCATGAGTAGAATTCTCAGTGGGTTACGGTGTATTCCTCTCTGGTTACAATCAGTATATTAAATACCAGAGCAACAGATAAGAGGCGTAAAAGAAATCCTTTCCTAATTTTGTTATATCAAATCCAAACACTATGTTGTTGGTACTCATTTGAATCGTCTCGTCGAGACAATTCAAATGAGTACCCACAACATAGGGTTTGTGAAACAATGAATGATATTTTGGAAATTTATTGTGCCCTCTTGTCTGTTGTTCTTGTATTCTATACAGTCTTTATTGTTACTTGTTTACATTATCTTGTTTATGTTTTTGAGTTTTTTCTCATGTTTAGTTAAATATTAGACTTAAGTTGTGTTAGCTTCATTCACCTATCAATATTTTGATGCTTTTCAATGAATAACCTAATAACTGCAGCTTCTAACAAGTTGCAGTTACAAGGTTTTTGTTGAAAATCTAAGATTTGGTATCTTGTTATTCTCCACTTCGAACAATGGCAAGAGCTTCAGAATAGAGGGGATGTGTGATATGTTCAAATTAAACATGAAGCATTACAGTTATTTTGATAAACCAAAACAACTAGCGATTCCCGTTTATTTTGAATGTATAATATAGGCTTTCTATTGTCAATCAAACCGTATACATGTATTGTGTGTACTCTTTGGCATCATCTCCTTCAAACCACTAATTTGTTGCTCTTAGTCAGTAGCTATTGCTTTTGTGACACACATCTTTTTTACTGCCTGAAAACTTTTTTCTCTCTCTCAGTAACAAATTCTGTCTCTGTTTTCGATTGCCTGCTAAGGATTCTTTCTATTCACCTGTCTTTGAATTTTGTCTGAAAGCTCTCCAAGTTATTTAGATTTCTAACACAAAGTGTTTGCAGAATTATCATGTCATCAACATGAATACAAGAGTACTTTCTACTTAAGGATAAAAGATACCATTATTCATTGATAACCCTTTAACATTGCCATTTTGATGAAGTTTTTTAAAGTTTAGAAATCAAAGTTTCACATGAATTAGGTATGAAAGTGTACAAGTAGAATTTTACCCAAAAATTGAGTGCCATGGTTCCTACCTCAATCATAAGAAGCATCATTTTTCCCATCATGCACTTGGCTTGTAAAAAGTAGTCATGAATAGTTTCAATGCTCCGTCTGCAAAGTGTGCTTGATGCAAACATTTCTAGATTTTATTATTTATTGAAATTCCATATTTAGTAAGAAAGATTTGATTCTCATCTATGCACCTGCATTCAAAATCATAGTCAAGTTTGTTATTATATAGATAGTTGTTGCAATCAAACATTAATTTACTGACTGCCAAAACTTTAAGTGATTACAACATTATATTTTAGAAAAGATACCACAGATTGTGAAATTGCTCACATATTGTATGATTATTGTCACCCATTATGGCATAAATCGTTTTAAATTGGAAATACCATCTTTGATATTTTGTCTTGGTACATCATCATTGGCCTTTATAATTTTGTTAGTATGGAGTGTGTTACAGCAATGCATTAAATCTGTAATGACGACAAATAACACAATATATCTTTGTTTACAATGTTTCCTTGAAATATGAATCTTTAGGTAAGTGTCAGACAATTGTAAATGCATGTTAATCGTGAAAATTGTGATTGAAGACTTGTTACAAAAAATTATGAAATTCATATACATCTGCTAAAGATTGTCTTGTTTTAATTGCGCAATGGATATCAAACAGCAGGATTTTAGGCGCAAAGAAAGTGTATGTATATAAGCACAAGTGTGTATTCACATACTGCAGTCTTGCTCTTATTCTTTTATATGCATTTACAACAGTCTGGAATTCACTCCTGAATGGATAAACGCTTGGACACACTAAGTTGTTTTGGTTACAAAACTTTGTCTCCGAACTCATACAGGGACGAGAAAGAGATCAATATTGTTGCCTTATTTGGTGTCTATTTACTGCAGACGTATTTTCCCGCTAAAAATAGCTTGTTGTCTGGCACAAAGGTCATCATAGTTCATGGTTAAATGATTTTGAACTTGAGCTTAACCCTTTCCCAAACTTTAGACTACCAATTTAACATCTGTTGTAGAGGACATGATTGATGCTGATAAAGGGAGAATTTGTACACAAGATAATCCGAATGATAATGAGGCAAAAGGAGAAGATTCTATTGTCAGCATTTTCTCCTTTTATCTCAATATTTTCCCAAGCCACTTTTGATAGGGACATCAAAACCTGGTTTTGTTTGGGAAAGGGTGAAGAACACTCATAAATCCTTGACCAAATAATATTAAGATTTTTTTAACCATTTTAAAATGACAAAACTTTGGACTCACCGGAATTCTAAAGAGTTGCTGACAACACAAATTCTGAAGAAGACTTGAAGTTTTGAATGAAATAGGACAGAGAAATTGGAGGAATGAAAAATAGGGCTAGATCTAGTAAAATATCCGCATTTCCTCCTTTTGACTCGATATTTTCAGGACTATATTGTATGTTAATACAAACAGTTAAAAAAGAGTTGATCTTTATGACTTCAAATATTTCACAAATGAATTTGCACACCTTCCATAAATGCTGTCAGCCATGCAAACATGACTGTTTGACAATGATCAAAGATATTAATTTCAGTACTGAAGTTTATGCATTAATATTTTTTCACTGAGTATTTTTAAGATGGTCTCAAAGCACTATGGTTACGAGGCTTCTGTGCCTAAAGTACATTTGGAACGAACCTGTTAATGAATCAGAAGAACTTGTGAAATGCGTCTGAAAAATTTTGTGATGACTAAGTAATAAACGAGGGAATAAAGACAAAGGAAACCCAGATTAACCATTGCCTTTGTTTGGTAATGTCAATATATCATTAGTTGAAATTTAATCAGCTTCTGCAAAAGTTCAGATTTTGCAAAAATAAAGAAAGGAAAACTGTATCGTTTCTCAGGGACCAAGAAACAAAGAAACCCTTTATAGATTTTGTTACTAAATGTCAATGAAACCCAATCCCAGAAGGCTGAGACTTTCTCCAAATATTTATTCACTGTATTATCAATTGGTCTTTATTTAAAGTTTGTTATGGTTATATGAATTGAAGTTTACCCATGATAGATTTTGTAGAAAACCTGGTGGTGATCTAAAAATCTATCATCAGCACCTACAATTTCCTTCATTTTCAAACAATATTTGAATGACATTTTCTTTTACAAAGATGCTTAATCTTCATTAAATTTTGTTAATGAATTTTCATTCACATGTTTTGAAGGAAATTGTTAAATATGCTTATAAAATTTCAACCTTATTTGGTAAAGGTGTTTTATAGAGAGAGAAAGGTTGTCATGTTATAGACTGCTAGCTTCCGATGCCGTTCAAACCACATAATATTCAGTTGAATACCCAGCAGTTATGCCGTGTTAATATTTAAAATTTACAAAACTGACTAATCAAGATTTTAAAATGTACTTCATGACCCACCCGTCATGGTTATATTTTGCCATCAAAATGAATCTTCGTTGACTGGTTGTCATAGAAAAAGTTGTTAAAAATCAATACATTTATTGGAGAAAGAGTTAAAAAGTGGCAGATGGTCGACATGTCTTTGTTTGGGCCGTTCTAGAACATTTTTATTATGAGTAATGTGCTCAGCTCTGGATACATGTCATAGACAATATTCAGAATCTGTTATTTGGCTTCTACACCCTATGTAGTGGGTACTCACTGGAATCGTCTCAAAGAGCCGATTCCAATGAGTACCCACAACATTGGGGTTTTAGACACACATATTAAATATTTACAATTTGAATACATTTTGCTTTATCATGACGGAAGCTTGGTTAAAATGGCAGCAATATTGATTATTTTGTCTCTGTATGATTGGTCAAAAAACTATCAGTTTGAATCATCAAAACTGATTCATCGAAAATATCCTTTCTTCTATTTAAAAAATTCTCTTTAGTCTTAATACATAACAACAAAATTATAGACTTGGACATGTAAAAACCAGTTGTAGATGACAGTATCATAATAAGTTATGAACATTGTTCACTGTAGAAGACAATGGGTGGAAAGGGATTGATCTTCCTATTTTCTTTTCTAAATGTTCTCTTCTGCTTTCATTCAAATTACGCCAAGATGACATGGCTGAAAAGTCTTATGATCAGGTGCAGAATAGATGATAATCAAATACGAGATCTCGACAACTTTTGCCGATTGGAATCAATTTTACTTTTTCCACAGGAAAGATGAAAATTAGTTAAATTACTTGATCAAATTATTCAGTTCTTTCTTGCAAATATCCAAAACCTTTGAAAATAAATTGATGTAGTCTTTTTTTCCAAATCAATGTTTTAAAAGTGAAAATTATTTGTAATAACATGCTTAGATTACTTTTTTCTACGAATATAATAAAGATTTTTTTAGTAGATCTACAAAAGCCATAACATTTTGATTGCATTTACCTTCTGAAATTACGGATGTACCATTTTGTATGGGTGATAGCTAAACTTGGATAAGTGACTATAACATTTATAGACATTTATTGTAGCCCTTGTCCAGCTGAATCTGGACCTATATTGTGGGTAGTGTAGCATAAGATCAGCTCGCTCATAGTGTGCAGTCTGACCTTATTGTACTCTGCCTACTTTATAGTTTCCAAAACAACAAAATTTCAGACCTGTCCAATTTCATTATTTGGAGGGAATTACTAATGACAAATTAAATTACATTCATAGAAAATGCATGATAAAGCAAAGAAAATATTGAGGGAAAAGAAGAAATTGCTGATAATCAGCAATTTCTTCTTTTCTCTCAATGTTTTCTGAAAGCATTTCAAATAGGGACATCAAAACAAGTTCATGTTTGGGATAGGGTTAATTTAGCGTGACAAGAGATAAGTTTTGCTTTCACGTTTAGATTTTTGATGAGGGAATTTCATTTGCATGTCGATATTCCTTTTTTAGCCGTCGTTACAATTTGCTCAGTTGAATTGGCCATTTTTGTACAAGTTGAATTATTTTGTAAAGTGCATGCTGTTGTTTTCATGTTTTGTTACTACCAGAGAATAATGATGATTAAATTTGTGAATATTTTTGTAAATGCCTTCGGTTAGAATCTTTTTCGTGTAATATTAGTAATATTAATTGTTGTTTTGTGTTAAATAGTTTCCAAGTTAAAATATATACAAGTATATTACGCTGTAGTATAAATGCATTTTTACTAAGTTATTTTGCTAAATGTGAGAAAAGTCAATCTCGTCGGATTTCTGTTTTGTTTTTAAATCAAATTTTTACTGAAGATGAGATATGCTTTGAAATCATATTGCAAGGGAGGTTACTATGTAAAGACTTCAGAGCATAGAGGAACAGAGTTGCCTCCCCTAGCAGGAATGCTAAAATGGTTTGTGTTCAATTTGAAGGTTGTGTTTGAATGATTTTTATAGGGCAATAATTCAATGAGACTTGTTTGATCTAACCCATTATCAAATTACAAAAAAAGAATTGACCATTTCATTTTCAAAGCAGTGCTGGTGGAATTATCAATCTATGAAACTTGTGTAAGAAAGGATGGAAAATGGTGAGGGTAATAATAAAGGAAATGAATAACTTTATAGAGGTCCTGCATCCTCCAATATTTTCAAATTGCTTTGTGACCAATGTCATAATGATTCGCTGCTTTTCAATGAAAACCCCGTAACTGCAGCTTAAACCAAGCTGCAGTTACGAGGTTTCCGTTGAAAAGCGACAAATTGTGATCTATATTAAAGGCATGCAGTAATACATTTAAGATTTGTATTTTTGATTTGCCAGGCATTTTCTATTGACACATGCAAGTTCTTCGCCACTACAATGTTTGAATTGTTGCCCTTATTGTGTTCATGAGTATGTGTTTTTGTCTTCCGTAGCATTAACTGTTGTTTGTAGAAAGCAAAAGTTTTACAGGGGTCAGCGCTAAAATATTGTAAGTTCATGCCAAGGTGTTAAAGCAAAACTTATACTTTGTCTATGGACTTGCGATATTTTAGCTTCAAACCCCTCAAAATGTTGGCCTTGAGATATATTATGTTGAAAACCAAATCAAGTATTACCTCTATACGTTCATTATTCATCCATAAAACAATTAGTCAAGCTAACAAATAGAGCAGGCAATAAGATTTTAAATTGCAAAATATCATACTGCAACAAACCCTATGTTATGAGTATGATCAGAATAGTCTCTTCAGGATGATTCCAATCAGTACCCACAACATTGGGTTTAGAATTAAGATATGTTATTGAAGTAATCAGTAATTAGACACAATTGTCTAGATGTAAATGCAAAGTTTTATTTGACTGGTTTTCAAATGTTATTGCAAATGATAAATTTGTTTCAACAAAATTTAAGTTCAACCTGTTCTCGATTTGAAATTACAAGCATGCTGTTTTCACAAAAGTTTCTCTTTGAAATGGGAAAATGAATATACTCGAGAATTTTATCATGATTTCATCAATTTTTGTTTCGACCAATCATTTCAAACTTGCATTATTGTCATGGCGATCATTAATACTCAATCTGTAATCAAAAATCATCCTTCATTATTTCACGTTAATTGTAGTTCTCATCGAGTATGTCACCTGTCACGCATAAAAGTGCCATCTAGGGCAAATTAAGCTAGAAAATGACGCACACAGACTTTGGTTTACATTGCATTCTCCTTTGAAGTTGAAACCAAAACAGCTCTGATCTTTTAAATCATACAGACTTATAATGCAATAAAACTATTTGGGTATCATTCTCCATCAACTAAAGTTTATTTGAAGACTTTGTTTACAATATTTTTGAAGTGGATGTGCATATCATCGCTTTTCAAGGAAAACCTGGTAATTGCAGCTTGTCTCAAGCTGCAGTTATGAGGTTTTCGTTGAAAGGCAACAATATACTTAGTAATTAAATGGGCAGCCTCAAGCTGCAGTTATGAGGTTTTCGTTGAAAAGCAACAATATACTTTGTAATTAAATGGGCAAGTAATAACTTTGCTTTCAGTCAATAAATGAAGAAAGACTTGCTTCAAGAGGAGTCCGCATAAGCTAGCAAGTTCCAAAACATGATCTTATGTCGAAGACAGCATTGTTCTGCGTAACAGGTGACATATGTTTGTTTCCATGGAAATATACAATCAGAGAACAGGTGCTTTGGCTAAAATAGCCGTTTGTTCAAGTTTTAGTTTGCAAGGCAAAGTATGAATATTTTTTACCGTTATACTGCATTTTTTATAATAAATAGTTTAAAAAAGACAAAAAACATGGAATGAAATTGCCATAAAGTTTATCAACAATTTTGTATTGTTTCCTCTTTTCTTTGTAATACAAATGTATGTTGCTTGGTTTTTGATGCTGCATTTTCATCCATTGCTAAGATTGCCTTTTCTTTTTGTACGTTTCCTTTTGATATTCGAATGTAAAATATGCAAATGAGTGAATTTGTCATGAAATAATAAAACACAAAAAACACAACTGTTTCTTACTTTTAGATTTGATTGGCTTTCTTTGCATTTAATTGATATTGACGGTCATAATTGAAAATATTGTGACTATAGCCGTAGTTACGAAATTTTCGTAACTACGGCTATAGTCACAATATTTTCAAATGTAACCAACAATGTATTCATGAATATGGTATGAAAAGGAGACCTGTCCTATTTTACTCTGAAATTGAATGTTATAATGAAAAATAAATCTTAAGTAATAGTTGGTTACTGAAGAGCCGTTCTGTTTTCCAACCTTGCCGAAGCAAAGTTGTGTTTTGTCATTTCATGAATGTAGAATTAATTAATAAACTGGTTGTATTAATGTTAAAAATGAATTGTCCGTAAAAGTAGCATAATGTTTAAAATTCAGTGTTAAGGGATATATTTGTACATGTTGCTAGGTAATATTAAAAATAAGAAAAAAATGTGGATGTTAGACATCCGTAGAAAAAAAAAGGTTGATTTTGTGTTAAAACATGCTACATTGTTAAAGTTTTCTTTTTTATAAAACTAGTAATAATAGACAAGTATTTCAGTTTTTGTTTATTTGTAATAAAAAAAGTTGACCATAGAATGGGTTGTCCATTTATTTATCGAAAAAAAAAGTTTATGATAAAATGTGAACAGAACAGAGATATGACATTTTGCAGTGGAGTGGGGAAAATGGAATCGTTACCTTGAGGAGATTCAAATTTACTTTAAAAAGAAAGAAGAGAATGGCTTTGTAAACTGCCTTTGCTCAGCAAATGATTGCTGCAAGAACCAAAACAAAGTAAATGTCATCATTGTATGTAAACTACAAACTGTGTATTAGTTGGGATCTAGAAAAAAGGCCCTTAATTCTAGCATTTCACAGTACCATGTTTCCAAATCAGTCTCTGTATGAAATGAATGCAGTTTGATCAGGATTCACACTGCTCTCTTACAGTTGCTTCAGGCCATGAAGGAGCTATAAGAGAACTACATTAATCTTGATTAGCCCTTTCCAAAACGACAAAATTTTAGGGTGATCCACTTCAAAAACTGCCACAAATGACAAAATGGTTGTTATTAAAGATAGGATTTGTGTAAAATATGGCATAGAAAATATTGAGACAAAAGGAGAAACTGCTGGTTATCAGCAGTTTCTTCTTTTGTCTCAATGTTTTCCCAAGCCTACAAGGGATGTCAAAACCAGGTCTTGTTTGGGAAAGGGCTAAATAATTAGACTGCCTGCATATGCACGCTGATTTGGAACCATGTTGGTGTCAAATGCCTTGACCATTTCACAATCAACACGATATCAGGCTTGACCATTTCACAAACGACATATTAGGGTATGTAAAATACAAAGAAGTTGCAGAGGACATAGTGAATTTTACCCAGAGTATATATTTGTATGTTACATCCCAGAAAATATCGAGAGAAAAGTAGAAAAGCCTGGTTAGCAGCAATTTCCATGGTCTTTCTTCCAGTATGCTTGAATTGGACACAGAAAAAATAGGTCTTGTTTGGCAAATAGTTAAGTGCCCTTTTTCCCAGATCCCAGCTGATAGGTTGCAGCTAATGTTTTATAGTTCGTCAAATGATAAAATGGATAATCAACAAAAGAAAATTAGAGCAAAGAAAGAGAAAAGACAAAGTGAAGGACACTCCACTGCATCATGTTGATAACATGAAACGATGCTCAGCATTTACTCTTGAATTTCCAGATTAGTCAAATTAATCCTTTCCCAAATTGAAATAGCAAAAAATTTGGACTCTTCCGATTTCAAAGTGGCTGCAGACTTCGTAATGAATGCTGATATAAATAGAATATTTGTACATTATAACAAGGAAAATATTGAGGCAAAATGAGAAAATGGTGGCTATCAACATTTCCTTTATGCCTCAATGATTTCCCAAGCTTTCTTCTACTAGGGACGTTGTAGCTAGGTCTTGATTTGGATAGGGTTAAACTGTTATTTGTTTTCTATATACAAAGTATGGACCAATTTGTATACTTAATGCTCGACTATTACTTGTTAAATCATAAATATGGGTTGTATTGCTCAAACTCAAGTTATCATGTAGGTTAGGTTGTTGTATTACTGAATTCCAACAGAAAAAACTGCAGATTTCGTGCAAACATTGTAAATGCATTGAAAAAGATAGTTTTGCAGTCATCCTTATATTCTTAATTGGGAAATCATGGGTTCAGTTTAGTGTTAAGAAAGGAAGACTGAATCTTTCACCACCAAATTTAAATTTCTTTGAATCTCGCATTAATTTTGTTTGCTTATCATAAATTAAGATTTTCGTCAAAGTTTTACTCGACTTATTTATGATTGTTGGAAATAAATACAAATTATCAATACAAAATATCGTAAAAAAGGTAGACTGCAAGGTTCATTTTGTAAAAGTACTTGAAGATGTTATTTTAATGTCTTAATTCATATAGAAGAGACAAAAAATAAAGATGTAATAAAGATTGTTGTTTTGATCGCAGATGTTAATAGTTTTACGCAGATCATGTGACCATGGAATGTTAGTCCCGTATTTCTTGCCTTAGTTATAATTCCGCGATCTATTATTACTCCAAGTTGTTCTCAAATGTTGAGATATGTTAGTATGCATTTATTGTATGACAAATGTCGAGAAAAATGAAAAGTACCAGAGCTGCAGGTTAGAGGGGATAATGTCTTCTGTATGCAAAATATCGTCCGTAACATTTGAAAATGTCGTAACTACACTACAGCTTCAATAAGCTGGAGTTACGACATTTTTGAATGTGGCTGACTATATGTTATTCTGCATTAAACACTTTGTTGTCGATCCTCTTTGGAATTTTATCCTTCAAACAATTCAAATGCATACCCACAAGATAGGGTTTTGATTTTAAATAACAATTTGAGAAAACTTGTATCCCCTGTTATCAGCTGCTCTGAGTACATGTTACAAAAATGTTATTGAATGTCTGAACACTGCCCACATTTCTGTTCTGTTTGGAAGATGTTTTCCGGTAAATTTGTGCCCAGGATCTGGGTTCCAATGAATCGTTTGTGTGACAATGCATTTATCCTGTTGCACTAATCCCTTAGCCCATTACCAGACGGCAAAATTTTGGACTGTTCCAAATTCAAAGATTTTGCAGACGACAATTTTAAGTGAATGAAATTTAAAAGTTTTTCTTTGTTTTAGGTAGAGTAGAAAACATTGAGGAAAATGAAGAAATTGCTTGTCACAAGCAATTTCTTCATTTCCCTCAATGTTTTCCCAAACATTCTCTTATGAGAGAGTCAAAAGGCGTCGCTGTGCAGTAATGGGTTAAAATATATGGGATGTTAGGATGCAATATAATGGGAACTAATGGTATCTTGTTCAGAAATTGGGTTTTGTAGTGTTTATTTTTGTCTGACAAAGTCTGGTTCAAATAAGCCTTAAACTGATATAGGTTGTGCTAGGAGAACTAGAAATGTGTACCCTATTTATCTTGCATGTGCAGATCTGTGGGCAGGGTTTATGTCGATGGTTGTTGAAGGTGCCTCTCCAGGTTTGTTGCCTGGGAGGAGAAGGGCATGTTTTGAAATGTTGAAACGATTAGTTATTTTACACAGATTGTTAATATTTGAATGTTTATCGTAGTGTTTGCTATCCAAATGTTTTTGTTGGTGTTGTCTTGGAAATATGGTGTAGATTTTCAAATAAACTTGGGTCACAGAATCAATTTTTAGACAAAGAAGTTTTCATTGGAATTGACTTGAAATATTTAACGATGACTTCCCAGTCTATATACTTCCAGTCTAATATTGATAAAGCAGAACTATTCTGATTGGCTAAATGTTTATCCAATTAGGATGTAGTATGCAAATTTAAAACTGGAATTGTATACTCCTTACTGTGACCCAATATGAGTTGCTTTTGATGTTGTAAAACTTTGGGGCCTTCTTTTATGTATCTATTATATACTTTTCTTACGGGAACTATAATTCAGTTGTGTTTACATGCGAAACAGTATGTTAGCTTAAAATGGAGCAAAAAATAAGTTTGTTAGACAAAAAATCCATACCCATTTACCTACCCATTGTTGAACTTGGCTGTCTGTTCAACAAAACCTGGCATATTCCTTTGTTTGGGGATACAGATATATAGCTTATATTTCTTAGAAGAAATGAAACAGTTGTCCGATATGAAGATATTTTATTCTGTTAACATTGTGTATTTTGTGGTTTTAATTCTGATTGCGTTATACAGTAGTTTTGCAGTGTTTTTCTGGCTTACTTTGTTAGGTTCCTTAATCCATGTTACACAGAGCTACAGTTAGGAGGGAGTAAAGGGTTTTCAAAATGCAATATTTCATCTATTGTCCATCAAATCATATGTTTTGGGTACTCATGCTAATGGTCTTGTCAAGACAATTCAAGTAAGCACACACAACATAGGGTTTGGATGTAAAATAACAAATTTAGAATGTCTTTACCCCCACTTATCTGTCCGTCGCTCTGCATGTATATATATTAGTTATTTAGTTTCCTATTTAGATTATTTATTTTTGTGTTGTTTGGTATATTACAAAAAAAATCAGGCAAATATTAATAATTTAATTGACTTCCACCTAGATATTAATTAATTTTCAGTCCTTGTAAGCGAATGCTAATATTGAAATGGTCTGTATGTTTAGTTTACTTGAAATAGAAAAGTACCATACATGTTAAGATCCTAGTTTAAACACAAAATCTTGATGTGACCAAAGCATTTTCCCACAATGAAGATTTCATATCTTCACATTCTATTTTAGTATTATAAGTTAAGGTCATATTTTGTTCTAGTCCAGTTTCCTCAGTTATTTGTATTACCCCATGTACAAATTCTTAAAAAACACAATCTTTAACATATGAGAAAAAATCTGTAAACAAACCTTGCCAAACCTTACATAGAGTCAGGATTTTTTGGGGAAAAAGCCTTGTTCCCAGACCAACATGGATTTAGATCAGCTTGTGCAAGTTGGTCTCTAATAGCTTCTCAATGACATTTGGCAACTCTAAGGCAGCATTACAATGGCTCAGCACAAAACGTTTGTAACTGCCTATTTGTTTATAGGCAGTTACAACCGTTTCACGCTGAGCCATCGATTATTGGTCCTGATCAGCCTCCACTGATACACTGCCGATCTTGTATCTTGATAGTCATGCTAAAAGGGCCCTGTTTTCAGGCTCGGGTATAATTTATGTTTAGGACCTTTATTCTAGAGGAATTGTACACACTTCAAATGTCTTCCAAATGAAAAAGAAAACAAATAATCAAGTGGGAATTCTTTGAAACATTATTCATTAATATGTCTTGGAATTACATTTTGTACTCTTGAAATAATCCTGTAGATAAGACTGATGGTTTCATTTGGTCATGAATCCTGTTTGATAAAGGCTCTCTGTTCAGAATCTTAGTGCTAGAAATTATCCCCAGTTTGTTAAAATTCCTGTTGTTAAAATATCTTGTTAAAAGTCATTTAGCAAAACAAATCCCATGTTCAAATTTTTGTTATGTTATCCCAATTTCGTAAAAAATGGTGAAAAAAAGTTTTACAAAAAAAAATATATTGTTAATTATTGTTCATCGCTTATTATTTTCGCTTCATTTGCCTCCACATTATGAGTTTAAGTTAAGAAATTATACTAAAGATTTAAGATTAGAAGAAATAACTTTTTGATCTAGAAATTGTTACCTTTGATTGTATAGATTTTATAGAATTGACATTAAAAATTCAAACAAAGAGTTTGAAAATATAAATGAAAGACATGTCATTTGATTGAGGAAAGACCACTTTATTTACAAAAACTAAAAGTCTTTGCAGAATTCCAGGTAAGGGGTAGTGGTGACATTGAAAGTTCAGTATCTCTATAAGTTACTACATGTCATATGTTGGACTCAAAACCCATTACCACACAGTGAGGTCTTTTGAGGCCCAACAAGATAAAGGCTTAGGAAAACATCGTAGAAAATGAAGAAATTGCTTGTGACAAGCAATTTCTTCATTTCCTACAATGTTTTCTACCCCAAAAGTCATAAATTTTGAAACTTCGACACATTGAAATTGTCGTCTGCAACTTCTTTAAATTTAGACAAGCTTAAAATTTTGCTGTCTGGTAATGGGTTAAGGGATGTTTTTCCAGATCCTGGCTCATATGTAAGTTTACAAGATAAAAATGAAGACTTGCCTCAAACTGAAGTGATATGCCTACTGCCTTTCTATGCCAATCTTCACATAGTGATGAAGTAGCGATACTTGCCTCAATAACACAAACAAAACAAACTGCATATCTTTGACAAATAAGCCGTCATCTGGAAAATGTCCTTGTGGTATTTGAAACCCAACATGGATCAGCCTGTGCACAGTCTGATTTACATCCATATAGTTCTCTAATAACTTTCTTCATAAGCTGTAGCAACAGCAAGTTTGCCTACTGGATCTTAAATGATATAATTTGACTAGAGGTCTTGTCTCGTGATCACTGCTGAAATACCGATGTCATCACTTCCCCTTCTTGTAAATTTTGATTGCCATCTGTCCATCGCATTTCATTTTCATTAACATCCATCTTTATTTTGTTAAGTTTGAATTATTTAGCTTTAATATTTTTGTTGTACCTTATGATATTTAACAAGGACAAAAAGTCAGGACTTCTATGCACATTTATTGACAGCTTTTTGGTTTCATTATTAGCTTTTGTTTGCCAAAATAATCTAATGAAAATAGTCACATAAGACATGTGTATGTAAAAAAGTTAAATGAAACTTTGTGGTTACAATTTTTGGGAATTTGTTTAACTTTGTTAAAAATAGGAGCATAAGATGCACAAAGAAAATTCACTAACTCAACTCATTGACTGGTGATGTGCAAGATATTTCATCGCAAATGGGGATTTATCAAGATATATCTATCGCTGTATTTAATAGAAATTGTTGATTTGAAATGCATATATAAGTACCAGTACTTCATATTTGAATGTGTCCAAAGTCTAAGTATCTGGGGCCCGTTTCACTAACAAACTTACAAACATTTTTGAAACAACAACAAATCTGATTGGTCGAATAATTACTGTTATTATTTCTCTTTCAATCAGATGTGTTGTTACAAGGTTTTTGTAAAAATCTATGTTAGTAAAATGCGGCCCTGATGCTTTGCCTATAAAAGGCCTTTTGATTTTTCATCACCAGTCAATAGGTTATAGGCTGTCAAAATTTGATGAGTAATTCAATACTACTGTAAGTGGGTATTAATTAAATCGCTGCTTTTCAACAAAAACCTTGTAACTGCAGCTTAAAACAAGCTGCAGTTACGATATTTTTGCTGAAAAGCGATCATATGTTGCTCTTTACATTGGTTTTGTGTTATGCCATCAGAATGTGCCAGGGGTTATAGATTTATATGTTGTTTGACCTTATTGCATGTTGTTGCCATACTGTTACATGGTGTGCGTGTGTTAGTGTGTACGTTCACATGGGTTCTTTTTTATTTATGGACAAAGGGTTTAATTTATTAATTTTTTGTTTGCATGATTGTTGGTTTTATTATTGGATTAAGAAGTCTTGATCAACCCTTTCCCAAATGGCAAAAATACTGAGTGTTGCAATTTGAAAGCTGCCACTGACCCGCAAATGGATGATAATAAATATAGGACTTGTGCACAATGTCAATACATGGGTGAATATTGAGGCAAAAGGAGAAAATGTTGGTTATCAGCATTTTCTTTTGCTTGAATATTTTTTCCAAAACCTTCTTTTCCAAGAATGTCAAGTACCAGGTGTTGTTTTGGAAAGATTTGGGAAAGGGCTAAGATTGAACCATGCCTTTGTCCAGCTAACTTAGCACTCGAAGGTCCAAAAGCCTTACCAATTGGAGACATCAAAACTATCATGTTCGGAAGAGGGTTAAAAGCAGAGACACTGACTGCCACAACTATCACGTGATTGTCTCGAATTATTATCTCAAAATTATAGATTAACCCGAAGTTGTTATAATGTCTAGAATTTAGAAAGTGTGTTAAAAACTGCTGACTTCAGTTTATGGTTTTAGACAATGAAAATTTTCGAAAGTAAAGTTTTCTTCTATGTAAATGTAGTTCTCGATCAGTTGATGTTCAATTTGAATATGATCTTCTAATTCTGTTTTGAAATCTCACTTGATATGCATTAAAATTTGCTGTGAAAATGAGTGGAAATAATTGATATTTTGGAAACTTCTGTGAAGAGCATCAAGTGTTCCTAAGAAAACACATTGTTAAACAAGTTAATAGTAAGCACTGGTGGGGAACTCTGCCAAAGCGAGGGACGTTTTTTCGCGAACAATGTATTCCGTCGGTGTTGTTATGAAATATCGTAACTACAGCTTTATCGAAGCTGTAGTTACGAGATTTTATAACAACACTGACAGTTTGTCGATACAAAACGGTAAACCCGGTCTGTTTTTAGAACAAGTTCATTGTCATTAGAAAAAAATCTATAAACTCACATTTAAACGCAAAATATCTATGCCTTGTTGTAGCGAAAATTGTTTTAGTTCACCACCAGTGGTAAGGTGAAATGGAAAATTAAGATTTTAATACAGTAAATTACAGTTAAATAAGACAAAATCAGTTGTTACAAATTAAATAACCTATTTGTTGATTGATACACCCTGAACAGTGTAGTTTGTTTTGAAATCCGTTGAATTTGTTTATTGTTTCTTTTTACGATTTAGGCCCACCATAACTTGTGTCTACATTCTGTCAAGTTTATCCCTTTACCAATTGGTAAAAACTTTGTCCCATATCGACAGGTGCTTTAGCCCTTTCCCAAACGGCAAAATTTTCGGGTGATCCACTTCAAAAACTGCAAAAAATGACAAAATGGAAGTTAAGATAGAATTTGTGTAAAATATGGCAAAGAAAATATTGAGACAAAAGGAGAAACTGCTGGTTATCAGCAGTTTCTTCTTTTGTTTCAATGTTTTCTCAAGCGTTTTCTATCAGGGACGTCAAAACCAGGTCTTGTTTGGGAAAGGGATAGCATTTGTGTACAACATAGTACCAGGATATATTGAAACAAAAACAGAAAATGCTGGTTATCAGCATTTCCTTATTTTGTCTCGGATGTTTTCCCAAGTCTTTTCTGCCTGTCATGTCATAACCAGGTCTTGTTTGGGAAAGGGGTATAGTTACACATAGGCCTAGAATTTTGTTTCTACATGGGTATAGGTATACCAAGATTTAGTTTTGAATGTTTAACCCTTTCCCAAACAAGACCTGGTTTTGACGTCCCTAATTAAAAAGGCTTGAGAAAACATTGAGACAAAAGAAGAAACTGCTGATAACCAGCAGTTTCTCCTTTTGTCTCAATGTTTTCTATGCTACATCATACATAAATTCAATCATTATCAACATCCATTTTGCTGTCTTCAGCAGCTTTTGAATTGGAACCCCCCAAAATTTGTTGTTCGGGAAAGGGTTAAAATGTGAAAAAAGTCAGAGTGAAAGACTGTAAGAAATTAAATGAATTACCATGTACAAGTTTTGAAACCCAAGTACACTGCTTGTTTTAATGCATTCACAGACTTTAAGTGTGACATTGTACTTGTCCTTCAAAATTAACTGAATTAAGTGTCAATTGTCTCAGATTTTCGGCCAATCAAAATTTTTGTCATCAAGTTAAGATTGAAGTTAAGTTAATGAATCTTGTTATTTCATCGAAAGTGTTCATACAAGCGTTTAATTGTTACACAAAATGTAATATACCAGTAATGTGACATCACAAGTCATGTGACCTACTGCCAGATTTGAATCAACCAATTAGAATGCATTATACATATTTTATTGATAGTTACTAGTTTTTCTTGTGTTTTTTGTGTTGTTGTTATTATTTATTAGATTTATTAGCTTCAAAAGGATCAAATTTTTATTGATGCAATATTTTAATACAGTTGTAGAAAATGAAAAATACCCACATCTAAATGATATTGCTTTTGTTTTGATATGGAAGTTTTGACTTTCAGGAGAAAAGCATTACATTCTTCGATTTTGATATAAGTTGGGCATATTCAAATATTTGCTCAGAAAACATAGGAGGAAAGGAGAAAATGCTAAATGTTTCCAGTGCTTTCATAAAACCAGTGAATGTTTTGGGAAAGACATGATTGTATTGCCTCATACATAAGGTTTAACAACAACCAAATGAATTTTGAATGCCTGTAGGACATTGAAATCGTTTGATGTGGGTACTTTTAATTTTCCTCTCATCTCAGCATCATTAAACCCTCTCATCAGTAAGTTAGCTGGAAGTTATCATAGAAGGCCTAGGCCAATATTCAAAATTAATTATTAACATTACCAACCCCTTCATAGCTGCATTTTGTCGCTTTTCAACAAAAACCTTGTAACTGCAGCTTGTTTGAAGCTGCAGTTACAAGGTTTTTGTTGAAAAAAGGCAATTTATAGAGCTATGAACCAGCTATTGAAATGAACGAAATTTGAAATGTCAGGGGCTGTATAATTTAGTGATGACGGGCCTATCATATAAAAAACAAAACAGGTATTCCATTTGATTACTAGTCTTTAGAAATAAAAGTATCTTTTGTACTAACTCTAGTTTGTGTGGTTGTTTTATTTTCAGTTTTTGTTGCAGAAATATGTTCAAATTATTTGTAGACTTAATTCAACTTAGAATTATTATTCACGGAATTGTGATTCAGATATTCATTTTGAACAATTATGCCTTTTGATGTTTTACGCAATGTACTGAAAACTAGTTTAGTGTAGAAATGTGACAACTCATCTATTTTGCCCCTCAAAATTGTTATCAATACAAATCGAAGGATAAGTCCAAAATATTTCAAATACATTATGGACCATGCTTTTGCAAAACCGTATGGTATTTTTGACATTCTTGGACTTGGCCTTTGATATGTTTTTAAGTCATGAACAAAAGTATTAGTGAAAGGTCAAGGTCATTAATTTTTAAGGTCACATCTTTATCATGTCTGTGTGTGTTGATATGAGCACATGTAAGGGCATTAGTCATAATGTTAAGTAAGAATGGATCATTAAATATAATAAGTTTTACTGTTATTTACATTATGAGTATAAATGCCATCTGTCAAGCTAAAAGATTTTCATTTCATGCAAAAAGAACAAAAGCTAAGTAATAAAAAATGTTGCCATCATGCATAGATCTTTGCAAATTGTACTTCATTTATAAACTTAATCTGAGTCTTCTGTGATTAAAATTGGCTCTTTGATATTTGGATGTCGCTATTTATGTAAATAGCGACATCCAAATATCAAAGAGCGAATTTTTATTAGAGAAGACTCAAATTATGATCAAGTTTGTATATTCTAAAGAAACCTCATAAAAGATGTAAATTCTGTCTCTACAAGCTGTAGTTACATCTTTTTTGAAGACACAGAGAAAAATCAAAGCTTTGACTAAATTTATGCTGAAGGTCCCTTTTGGGTTGACAGATGACAATAAATAAGTTGATAAGCATCCTGATCATCATAAACCAAGTGTTATAAACTCTCATCTATTCACATCAGTTTTGTTACAATAAGTGTAAATGATTGGTATTCAATAAAGTATTTTGTTTGCTTTACACAAGACTTGTTTTTCTGTCACATCCAAATATTATATTAGTCTATGTGCTTCCAATTGAACCTATTTCCGCACATTGATGCTTTTTGACCCCTCCAAGAAAAAGGTGCTAGAAAACATTGTGGATTGTGCATCCTTTTGTATATAAATGTGACCCGTCACGCTAAAAGGGATCTTATAGGAAGTGTGAAAAATATCAACCCTAGTCTGTCTGCGCAGTCTGCGCAACCAGACTAGGGCCGACACTTAACTTTTATGTAATTTTCTTAATCCGAAATGTTTTCCCTATCTTACTATATGTTCATTTTTCACATACAGGATCTAATTGACCTGTGGTGAGTCTGACAAGTTTGTCAAAATTTGCATTTTTGGAGTTCGTATTAGGTCCCTTTTAGCGTGACGGGTCACAAATACTTGCTTGTCCATTATCCTCTAGGCTGAGCCCGGATTGCTAAGTTGGTCCGAGTCTTTCAATCCAAGAGTTGCGACTTCGAACCCCAGCTCGGCCTGTATCCATTCTGACATTTTACAAGTCATTTGTCTCTCTCCAAAAGGCGTGAATCATCTATGTGAGAGAGCAGCTGGAGGTTCGGTTTGGATATTGTGGTAGTACTGGTGAGAGAAATACCAGGAATCCACAGTTAGGTGCTTCCGCTGTCGTGATATGACCATAGCAGTTGAAAACGGAGTTGACCCTTTCCCAAACAAGACCTGGTTTTGACATCCCTAATTGAAAAGGCTTGGGAAATCACTGAAACAAAAGAAGAAACTGCTGATAACCAGCAGTTTCTCCTTTTGCCTCAATATTTTCTGTTGTCAGCAACACCTTTGAATTTTGACAAGTCTAAATTTTTGTCGTCTGTTCATTGGTTAAACACAGTGATATGCT
The DNA here is from genome assembly GCA_963680895.1 of Fragum sueziense. NCBI lineage: Eukaryota > Metazoa > Mollusca > Bivalvia > Cardiida > Cardiidae > Fragum > Fragum sueziense. The sequence goes on from CAVMGG010000750.1 coordinate 59,462, forward strand.
ACCATATTTAACCCTCTCCCACAGAAGCCCTGGTTTTGACATCCCCAACAGGAATGGCAGAGGAAACGTAGAGGAAAAAGCTTAGAAGAAAAAGATGAAAATGCTGGTAATCGGCATTTATTCCTTTAACTGCAATACTAATAATTTAATGGTTGTGCTGTCTGCACTACGTCTTTCATATTGGACTAATTTCTTGGCACAGTGACATATTTGGACTCCCTCACAAGAAAAGGCCTTTGAAAACATTGCGGAAAATGAAGAAATGGCATGTGACAAGCAATTTTCTCTTTTCACAAAATGTTTTCTAACCCAAAAAAGGAAAGATTCTTGAATTTTCATCAAATTGAAACTGTTTTCTGCATAACCTTTCAATCTGGAATAGTCCAAAATTGTGCCCTTTGGTAATGAGATAAAGTTCTCACCGTTAAACTGGTCAAACATTCAGTAGCCTTGCTTTGTGGTGTTTCACCCACAAATAACCAAGGTTTTATGCACCTGTATCGAAAGATCGGGGTCATAATTAGCTCCACTGGCCTTCAGGCCAGCGGGCTATTGTCATGGCGGTGTATCCGTCGTGCGCGCGTCTGTCCATAAACTTTTTCTTTAACACTTTCCCAAACAAGAACTGGTTTTGACGTCCCTGATAGAATTGGTTTGGGAAAACATTGAGGCAAAAGAAGAAACTGCTGATAACCAGCAGTTTCTCCTTTTGCCTCAATATTTTCTGTGTTATATTGTACACAAATTCACATTAACCAACATCCATTTTGGCGTCTTTAGTAGCTTTTGAATTGGATCCCCCTAACATTTTGCCGTTTGGAAAAGGGTTAAAAATCTTCTCAGAAACTGCTGGATGGATTTCAAACTTCACAGGAAAGATCTTTGGGTGACCCTCTCTCAGATTCCTTCAAAGAATTTGGATTGAATTAGAGTAACCTGAGTTATCTGCCCTTGAATGTCAAAAATAGCTGGTTTTGACTTTATTTTCACTCTAAAATCTACAAAATATTGGCCAATAAAGACAATACTTAGACAGAATGATGTTGCTTATAAGATCTTGCCTTGGTATAATTTTCAGGTTGATCTGAATTTTAAATCATGAGTTAAGTGCCCTTGAAAATGACAAGATTGCCATTTTCGGCTCTATTTTGACATTGTTTTCACTCTAGCAACTACAAATATTGACTATTCAAGACAAAACTTGTACAGAATGTTGGTGACCATAAGGTCTTGCCTTGGTATAATTTTCAGCTTGATCTGAATTTTACATCATGAGTTATGTGCCCTTGAAAATGACAAAATTGCCATTTTTAGCTCATTGAGCTATTGTGGTCGCTCATCGTCCGTCTGTCCGTCTGTCTGTCCGTCTGTTCACAATTTTTTAGCTCCACTGGCCTTCAGGCCAGCGGGCTATTGTCATGGCGTTGTGTCCGTCGTGCGTGCGTGCGTGCGTGCGTGCGTCCGGTCGTCAACTTTTTCTTTAAAAATCTTCTCCTCAGAAACTACTTGATGGATTTCAATCAAACTTCACAGGAATGATCCTTAGGTGGTCCTCTATCAGATTCCTTCAATTAATTCTGATTGAACCATAAAGTCTGGAGTTATCTGCCCTTGAACTAAAAAACGGCTGTTTTCACTTGTTTTCACACTAGCCACTACAAATATTGATCAATCAAAACAAAACTTGGTCAGAATGTTGATGCTGATAAGATCTTGCCTGAGTGCAATATTCAGCTTGATCTGAATATTACATCTTGAGTTATGTGCCCTTGAAATTGGCAAAACTACCATTTTTGACCTTATTTTTACTCAAACAACCATAAATATCCACCAATCAACATAAAACTTTCACATTATCTTACTGGCCATAAGATCTTGTGTTGGTGTAATTTTCAGCTTCATATGAATCTTAAATCATGATTTATCTGCCCTTGAATTTGACAAAATTGTTGTTTTCGACTTTGATTTTACACTCTTTACACCCACAAATATTGAATAATCAGGTCAAAAATTAAACAAGATGTAGGTGAAGTTAGGATCTTGCTTTAGTGTGATTCTTAGCTAGATAGGAAGATAAAATCATCAGTTATATGCCTTTCAATTTGACAAAATTGCTAATTGTGACTTTTTTTCACTCTAACAGCCAAACTCACTCTAATAAAGACTGTTGCAAAGCTTGATAACTAATAGATCTTATATGAATGTATTTTCAGCTTTCTAGTTACTTTGTAATTGTTTTAAGAGCAACACGTATTGAAAAATCTAGTGAAAACTTGTACTTGATATTACAATAAATTCAGGTTTGACAGCCATTTGCATTATTTTTGGAAAAGGGTTTTTCCCAGAATCTATTTTTAGCTCAGAATCTATTTTTGGAATACGAAATATTTTGGAGTAATCAATGTTCTGTTAATTTAGATCTGCTGGGAAGAAGGAAAATTTTGATTGCTTGTGACATCCTAAGCTAGAATGTTCTCCCATTTCCTTTTACCCTTTCTCAAATGGCAAACATGTAATTTTACTTTCTTTGCTTCAAGAACCACACATTTTGAACAATCTATTTTTGTTACTTTCTTTTAGCTCTATGAACCACAAGCATTGAGCAATCTAATCAAAACTTGGATTAAATATTACATGACATTCAGGCCTGTGGAGCGACTCAAGACCTTCAGGTCTTCTAGTTTAAACATCTTCTCCTCCTGAACCATTGGGTCAATTTTGACCAAACTTGGCTGGAATGTTCCTTGGGTGCCCTTTTTCAAAACTTGTTCGTTAATTTTTGATTTTCCAAAAAATGTGGGCGTGGCAGGGCGGGGCTTAAAAATCCTAAGAAAATTATTTAAAAATCAACCATTGGGTCAATTTAAACCAAACTTGGCAGGAATGTTCCTTGAGTGACTCTCTTCAAGTTTTGTTTTCAAATTTTAAGATTGGTCAAAAAATGTGGGCGTGGCAGGGTGGGGCTTATCAGACTTACTAAGGAAGATAATCAATCAGTGAAGCCGTAAGACTTTTAGTGTTAAAGTTGCCTCCCTTGGTCCATTTAGATGAACTTGGATTTTATCTGATCAATGATCTAGACTTTCCCCAGCTTAAGTAAACAAGTGAGGATTTAATCTAGCTGTTATCAGTGTTCTGTTGTCTTTTCTTTGGATTCATAATCAGACTTGCTTCTATTTTGCAACTTATATTCTCTTTAGCTCTTTACTAAATTATTATAAAATTAATTATTTTGCAATGAAGAAAGGGCCCTATGTTGATGATTTTTGGGGTTTATATAGGGGTTAAGAGTTCTATCTCTAACATTTTGACCATTACATAGACTTGGAAAACCTTTTCATCTCAAAACATATAGCTATGTATTGTGCAAGATACAGTAACAGTATTTTTACATAGGGCTCTATGTTGTTGATTCTTGGGGTTTATATGGGGTGAACCCTGTTGAAAATTGGAACCTTCTCATTTATATCATGGGAAAAGGGGCCTAAAAGACAAAATCCTTGTTAGCATTGTACAGGCTACAATATTGGACCAATGTTCATAAAACTTGGTCAGAATGTTTGTCTAGTCACAGAGATGGACCCTACAGAAAATTGGAATATTCCATCGGATACCACGGGAAAAGGGGCTATAATGACAAAATCCATGTTGGCAATTTATAGGCCGTAATGTTGGCTTAATCTTCGTGAAACTTGATGAGAATCTTTGTCTATTCACAAGGATGAAGATTGTCAACAATTGGAATTTTCCATTTTGATATCATGGAAAAAGGGGTCTTTATGACAACGTCCTTTTTAACACTCTAGAAGCAAGAGTTTTGGTTTAATCTTCATGAAACTAAAAAGAATGTTTGTTTTAGTCACAAGGATAAACCCTATAAAAAATTGGAATGTTCCAGTTTATATCATGAGAAAAGGGGCCTTAATGACAAAATCCTTGTTAGCACACTAGAGACAACAATTTTGGTCTAATTTTAAAGAAACTTGTGTTTATCTAGTCACAATAATGAACTCTGAGGAAAAAAGGAATGTTCCATGGGATGCCATGGGAAAAGGGGCCTTAATGACAAAATCCTTGTTAGCGCTATAGAGACAATAATTTTGGCTCAATAATCATGAATTTTAGTCAGATTATTTGTCTAGTCACTAGGATGAAGCCTATTGACAATGGGAATATTCTGTTGGATATTGTGGGAAAAGGGGCCTTAAAGACAAAATTAATCCTTGTTAGCAATGCAGATGATACAATCTTTTTTCAATCTTCATGAAATATGTTCAGAATGTTTGTCTATTCACAAGGATGAAGACTATTGAGAATTGGAATGTTCTTTTGGATATCATGAGATAAGGTGCAATTATTTCTCACCTTGTAAATCTCAGTTCAGGTGAGCGATAAAGGACCATCATGGTCCTCTTGTTGGTTCTATTTTGACATTGTTTTCACTCTAACAACTACAAATATTGACCAATCAAGACAAAACTTGCACAGAATGTTGGTGACCATAAGATCTTCCTTTCGTATAATTTTCTGCTTGATCTGAATTTTATATCATGAGTTATGTGCCTTTGAAATTGACAAAATTGCCACTTTCGGCTCTATTTTGACATTGTTTTCACTGTAGCAACTACAAATATTGACCAATCAAGACAAAACTAAGACAGAATGTTGGTGATTATGAGATCTTGCCTCGGTATTATTTTCAGATTGATCTGAATTTTAGGTCACAAGTTAATTGCTATTTTCAGCTTTATTTTCACTTTTACAACCATTAGTATTAAATAATCAATACAGAACTTTCACAGAATCTTTCTGATACCATCATACTTGCTTGTAATTTTCAGCCTGGTCATGCATTTGCTTGTTTGCACAGCCTGAACCTTTGAAATTGCATTCAACAAGACAAACAATCAGGCCTGTGGAGCGCGTCCACACCGCCAGGGCTGTCTAGTTTTATTGTTTTACTTGTGTCTGTCTGTTCGAAAACTTAAAATTTGCCTTTTCCAAAAGTATACTAGGGCCTACCTGCTAAGCTCAAATTTGGTATGTAACTTTTTTTCAATGATGTCTATCTGTGCCATGCAATATGACCTTCCTCAAGGTCATCCGTTAACCCTTATCAACCCTTAACATGTAAACTGAACATTTTAGAAAAATTGCCATTTTGCGGGACATTCAAGTTTCAAAAACACATATTGTTTATGTCTGTAATAGGAAAAGCTTTGGAAAACATTGAAACAAAAGAAGAAAATGCTGTTAACCATTCCTTTCTGATGTTTCCTCAACATGCTTTCCAACTGGCAATTTCTTCATTTTCCCTCAATTGCTCAATCCTATCAAATTAATGAAATGAATTAAATTGAATTGTGTTTAACTAGATTTTCAACATTGACTAATTTTTGTTGTTTTAGACACAACGGGCAATAATCAGATCCGTTTTCCAAATCATATTGCTAGGACCCCCCCCCCCCCCATTCGAGACAGGAATATCGAGTATAAATTACATGTTTGTAATTATAACAAGACCGATTTAACCTACTTTCGTTTTGACATCACACGTGAAGGATCGCGCAATCAGGTGCAATCAACTTCACAAGATGTTGCAGCCCGTGCTTAAAGATCTGAATAATCTAAAGATTGTTCTTGCCAGCTCGTCTCCAAGGAGAAAACTGCTGCTAGAAAATATTGTGAGTATACTGACAGATTTCTTGCCAAACGACAAAATTTTAGACTGGTCAAAATCAAAGATGATGCAGACGACAATCTGACGTCCCCAGTAGGAAAAGGCTTATCTATCTATCTATCTTTGGCTGACTTCGATTGGCACTATAGCTCGCGAGGACGAGAACCATTATTGGGAACCAGCGCTGTTCCGTCAATTGAATTCCTCCCCGTTCTGAGTCAGCCAATCAAAATCTTTGTTTACCTCGACACTGATTGGTTCGCTGTTATCCGAGGTGTTCCGAATGACGAAATGGCGGGAATGGTCGGACCACACTTTTTCCGGTGGTCGGACTATAGCTCGGGCCATTGCTGTTCGATTGGAGCTATAGCTGCGGAAATGACGTCAATAGCTCGCACTATCGGTGTTCGGTTGGAGCTATCGTCTGAATGGTCCAAGCTATAGTCCCTATCGAAGTAAGCCTTTGTATACTGCCTCACACCCTCGCGGGTAACTTTGAGCAGCTGCGCGTCTGTGCCAAATTTAAAAGAGTAAGAAAAGTTAAGAAATAAAAGATGATGATGATGATGGGTGATTTATGATTTGGTTAAAAGATAGGTGAAAAGATAAAACGATAAAAACACACAGCTGCAGCGCTTAAGGTTTTAGGTGTGAGACGGTGCTGACAGCGGACCTGAACTGGTTCAGGTCCGCTGCCAGCACAACATCTGGTGGCAGTGCATTCCATTGGACGATAGTGATAGGAAAAAACGAATACTTGTAAAAGTCAACTCCCGTGTGAATCTGTCTGAAGCTGACAGGGTGGCCATGTCTGGATGTGCGAGGGTTACTATATATGTACACTGGCATGGGGACAGCCACCAGACCATGTACAATGCGATAAAACATGCACAGTCTGGCATCTGCCCTCCGCTGTTCCAGTGTTCTCCACCCCAATTTCTCAAGCATCGAAGTGACACTTGAGTGTCTGGAGTAATCACACAAGGTCCAACGTGCTGCTCGACGCTGCACCTTCTCGACTTTGTCGATGTTGGACCTCGTGTGAGGATCCCAGACACTACCTGCGTACTCAAGTTGGGGACGAACAAGGGTCCTGTATGTGCACTCTCTGATTTTTTGTGACTTACTTTTCACATTCCGTTTGAGGAATCCAAGTGTCTTGTTTGCAGAGGAGGTAATGCGGTCAACATGGGTGTTCCACGAGAGGCTGCCCGATATGTCCACTCCCAGATATCGAGCACTGCTGACGGTCTCTAGTGTCTGTCCATGTAATCTGTAGGTTGTCGGCAGTGGGACCCTAGACTTTGTGACTTTTATTACCTGGCATTTGGAGGGGTTAAAGCTCATGTCCCACTTTGCTGACCATTTCTGTAGTTTGTCTAAGTCGGTCTGCAGAGTGGCACCGTCTTTGTCCTTGTCTGTAATCGTCAGGTAAGCTGCCGTGTCGTCTGCAAAGAGTCTGACCTGAGAAGTTATGCTCTCTGGTAAGTCGTTGATATATACCAGGAACAGGATCGGTCCGAGGACCGATCCCTGGGGTACCCCAGATGTCACTGGTATAGTATCAGAGCTCTCCCCATCCAACACCACTGTCTGTGTCCGACTGCCAAGAAATGCCCGTATCCAGGAGAGAACCGGACCTCGGACACCATACGTGTGCAGTTTGTATAACAGCTTCTCGTGGGACACCATGTCGAAGGCCTTGCTGAAATCAAGAAGTATGAGGTCTGTTTGCTTACCCTTACTTGCTTCTCTAGCAAGGTCCTCCACTAGCATTAGGAGTTGTGTTTCTGTCGATCTCTTCTCTCTGAAACCATGCTGGAGGTCGTAGAGCAGGTTGTTTGTGTCGAGAAATCTAACCAGAGTAGATGCAACTATGTGCTCCATCAGCTTGCACACTATACAAGTCAGGGATATTGGGCGGTAATTAGCCGCGACTGACTTATCTCCCTTCTTGTACAGAGGAGCTACGTTTGCCCTCGTCCAGTCCTCAGGTACCTGGCCAGTCTCTAAAGAAACAGTAAAAATTACCTGTAGAACTGGTGCAATTTGCTGATGTAGCTCTTTTAGCACTAGGGGCTTTATCTTGTCCGGTCCAGCGGCTTTGTCAGGCTTCAGATTCTTCAGTAGTTTTTCTATGCCGTTGGTAGAGATAGAAAGATCAGATAAGATGTCTCCCCTTGGATTGTCAGTATCTTGTTTGTCTGTCTTGTCGTTAACTTGCATCTGGCATAATTGTGCTAAACTTAGTGGTGTTTTAGGGGTGAAGACTGATTGGAATTGCTTATTTAGAACATTAGCTTTTTCTTTTGTGTCCGAAACCAGATTTCCATTTGACAGGAGAGGAGCAATTCCTTGATTATCTTGTCTACAGTGTTTTAAGAAAGAGAATAATTTTTTGGAGTTGACTGTTTTAGACACTGTACTATCATCTTGACCTGCACCAATTATGCCAGCTAAATATTCCTCATATGCCAGTTTGATCTTCTTCCTGCAGGCATGCCTAGACTTAAGATATTTTTTCCTGTCATTTGGATTTTTTGACCTTTTATGCCTGCAGTACTGCTTGTTTCTCCGTCTTACTGTTCGTCTGATGTCTTGCGTGATCCAGGGAAGGGAAGATTTACCTCTTATGAGTTTCTTTGGGATACAGTTCTTCATGTGTAGATCGAGAGCAGATGTAAATTCCTTCCAGAGGGTGTGTACAGACTTGTTTCTAAAATTCGTTAGGAATGATGCAGTAAAAGATTCCATGTTTTGTCTCAGGAGGTTCCAATTGGCTCTACTATAGATAAATACTTCTCTGGGTTTGGTTTTGGCTAATTTCGGTTTTAAATTTGCTTCTATGCTTACAGCTTCATGGTCGCTGAGTCCTGGCAATGTGCTTACCTGGTTTATGAGTGTGTCGTTTGTCGTAAGGAAGAGGTCTAAAATATTTTCCCCTCTGGTTGGTTGCGACACCATCTGTACCAGGTTAAAGTCGTCCAGTAAGGTGATAAACTTATCATAAATTTGTCGGTACTGACAATCCTGGTCAATTTGCGG
>CAVMGG010000751.1:0-41184 GCA_963680895.1 Fragum sueziense
GGCAACAATGCAAAGGTTTGAGCATAACGTTTTATCTATCAATATTTCAAAAGAACATTATGAATAAAATATGTAGTTTAAGGAATGCTTTCTTAGTTTTTATCATTAAAACTAATCATTTGCAATTTTTTCCTTGTCAATTTTGACAATTTAGAAGTGTCCTGAAAACAGGACTGTAGGCGTAAATGGGTGCGGGAGGCATAGTTGTCCAAAATGTATATTATACATACTAATGTATCTTTTTGAGGAAGATCTTGCTTGGACAACGGTTTGTTTATGCTAGACAATGAAAATTTTTAATGGCTTTACAAAGTACTGATAAACTTGTAGAATCACTACCTGTAGACGCAGTGACAGATGAGGACAATGTGGATGAGGACGGTAATGTTGACATAAACAAACTTCCCGGTCAAGAAGTTTCAAAACTGGACTTTGTGACAACCATCCATGAAGAAAGGCACATATTATTCAGTGATAGGTGTATTCAAATTCGTTCAATGAGCCTTGTGGACAAACTTCTTGGGGGTGATTAGACATGATTGTTGAAGTACCTCTAGCACGGACACTCGCAACAAAAGGGAGTCATGTTACTGATCCAAAATGCTCCAGAAGATATTAGATGCACTCACAAGAATCATAATGTATCACTAACTTAGCATGAACAATGTACATCGTATAGAAGGTATTGAAACCGAATTTTACAAGGCGTTCTTTTGGACTTCGTGGAAAACTGTTAGCGATATCACAGTTTTAGAAAACCATTGTTCTGTGTAGTTTTTGATAACAGAGTGAAAAAGAATATCGCTTTCTTCTTCAAAAGCCTTCTAACTGCAGCTTAAAACAAGCTGTAGTAACAAGGTTTTCGAAGAGAAAGCGACCATTTATATAACTTTAGCGGAAACAGAGTAACAAAATTAGACATGCTCTATGAAAATGGTGCTTAGTGCATTTGTAAAATCACATTGAATCAAAGATGCGCGAAGACCCCCTTTCCCAGAGAACTGTTAAAATGTTTATAAGAAACATTTTGGGAACAGAAAAATGGTTTATATCTGTCTGTAATCATTTAGTGCATAGGGATTTATTTTGAAATTTTGATTACTTTAGCGCCTACAGTCCTGTTTTCAGGACACATAAAAAATGTGTGATTTTAGCCAAATAAAGTACTGTACAAGTTAAAAAATGTTCAAGTTTATTTAGTTTATGCATTGTCTTTATGAGAAAATCAATTCTACAAAAATAAAAAATTCAGGCATATATGGGTTAACTGTTTGGCGTAAGACTTTTGAAATTTTGTATGTAGAATTGTCTCATAATGATACAATCACGTGGATTTCATGCAATTTGAGCACGGTGCTCAGATTTGAGCATGAGAATGTATTTAAGTTTTTCCAAGAAACCGGGGCAAGAAGTTGTGTATGTGAGATGAGACAAAAATTATCATCTTGATGATCTCTAAGGTGAGCGACTTAGGGCCACCTTGGCCCTCTTGTTAAAATTTAAACCAGTCATATAGCTCAGGTTCTATTACATGTACAGCCTCAATATTTCAAATATAGGCACATCCTAGCCAGACCATTCACATTTGACCATGACTTTGGACCATGTGACCTTGACCTTTGAGTTTTACATACTTTAAAAAAATATCCGATCATGTATCTCATGTCCTAATACACCTACATCCTTGATATTTCAGATATGGACACCTCATAAAAAGACCTTTCATATTTGATCATGACCTTGAACCTTATGACCTTGACCTTGAAGTTTGACCTACATCTAACCCTAACCCTTGAGGGGCAAATATTTTTTAAAAAAAAAAAACCTTGTGTTGGACCATGTTTTTATAGACAAAATAAAATTACTAATCCATGAGGATGATAGCCATATTAAAAATTCTTGCTGTTTGGGAAGGGGCAAACCCAGTATCACAAAATGATGCATTTTTACACCAAAAAATATAGACATATGAAAACATAGTAGAAAAAGAGAAAGTATCTTGTGACAAGCAATTTATTAATTTCCTAAAATGTTTTCCAACTAGAAAAACTAATATATGAAAAAAGAATTCATGCATTTGATATTGTTGTCTGAAACATCTTACACTTTGGACCAACCTTTAATGTAGCTACTGTAAAAGTCTTTATTTTCGCGAGCTCAATATTTCGCGATTTTGCTGCCTCGGCTATATTCGCGAATTTATATATTCGCGAGTGGCTGATATAAAAATCGTGCGTTTCAGTCATTTTCCGGAAATCTTTGTTCCATTAATTTCCGTACATGTCCATTTAGATTCGATAAATACATGAGCAATGTTTGTGTCAAATATTTTTTACACCTTTATTCAATTTATACCTACTTAACACCTGTTAAAAGGATAATACAGGTATTGAAAACTATTAATCCTAGGCCTATATAATAATCGGTGTTCAAAGTATAAAACGTCCTAACTCCTTCATGTTAATGTAAGACTTACTTACATTGATAGCTTATGTGCAAAAGGCTACTCTTTTTAACATTTTCTATCGTGTTAAAGTCAAAAGAACTCCGATATATATGTGTAATAGGTATACATTAAAGATGAACAATAATGAAAATAATCGATTTTGATGTACTAGCAACAACATAAACTATTTCGGAAGGTTCCGATATTTGGCTTACCATCGGTAATCTCCGGCATTCTACAGATTCTTATATTCAAGAGAATGATGAATTCGCGGGATAACATATTCGCGAAAATTAGCAAAAATATTGTCCTCGTGAATAAATAGACTTTTACAGTATCTGGTAATTTGTTAATTAATTCAATTTACAGAGGGAAGAACTCAACATTTAAGCCGTCTGCGTCCTAAAATTGACAAAGATTCGTAGGGGGCATGATGGGAAAGATATTATAGCTGGCTGGATCCTACATTAAGTGGTCATAAAGAAAATTTGGGCACGAAATATTACCAAGAATTGATCTGTAATAGGTAAGTTATTCCAAACTAATTTTTTTGTTGAGACAATTTTAAGAAAAATTTACATTAAGAAACTTGCAACTACTGTCATTTGTCAATGTACAAATCATCAATGATGATAAATGGCAATTGATAGAAAGTTTTAAGTTCCTTAAATTATGGTTCAGAATAGATTTCTCTGGAAACGCTTGACAAAATTAAATGAAACATTATATAAGATAATATTGCCAACTTCAATATCTTTTATTAGTCTCCCACCGGTTTCCATTTGGGAGACTATAGGTTTGCTCAGTTCCGTCTGTCTGTCCATCCATCTGTCTGTCTGTCCATCACACTTTTTTCCGGGCTATATGTTCTAAACAATATGTGCTAGCAACTTCAAACTAGGTAAACATATAGATCTCATTTAGGAGAAGTGTCATGTTTAAGAAGCGTTACTCTGCCGCGCCCACTTTTTGATTTATTGCTCTTTGTTGTTTTTATCCTTACATTTTTGTCAGGAACATATCTCCTAATCATAAGAGCTAGCAAGTTCAAACTTTGTACACTGATAGATCCTTGAGAAGAAGTGACTTGCACAAGAATTGTTACTCTGTCACTCCCACTTTTTAAGTTATTGCAATTTGTTGTTTTACCCTTTCATTTTTGTCCGGAACATATCTCTTAAACCATTAGTGCTAGCAACTTCAAATTTTGTACACTGAGAGATCTCATCAAGAAGTGACATGCATAAGAATTGTTACTCTGCCATGCCCACTTTTTGAGTTATTCCCCTATGTTTTTTCCTTACATTTTTGTCAGGAATATATACTGAGATGAAAAAGTTTAGTCAGTATAAAGTTTTTGGTCAATAATTTTGACAAAGACGTTTTACAATGCCAAATGTTTTACCCTACAATCTACAACCAATTTAGAACAAGTCTGTGAAATTACATTGGCATCCATGTTTTACTTAACTTTCCTTTCAACAATTCAATTCAAATGGGGTCAAATTGGAAATTTACAACTTCAGTAGAGACTTTTTGTAGACTTTAAATTCCTGGTATTTGACATGAGAAAACGATCTTTTTATCATTTCGTGGTAGAATAGAAGTCTCTTTGTTGACTGTAAGCGAGGAAACTCCTTTTTAATGGAATTCACAGTAAATCGTGGCGACTTATACACCCATCCTGTTGCTCATAGCATTTTACTACGTTTTCAAGAAATCGTTTTATCAGGACGAGAAGCTGGTTTACCACTCCGACAAAGTTATTAATGGTAGACAGACAATTAGAAAAAATATATGACATTCAATGTTTGTCAAACAATGGCCGAGATCTGGTTAAGCCAATGCTCGAAAAGCCAAATTCATAGTAAATAGCCGGGCAAGTAAAAGACAAACTTTTTTGACAGTATGTCTTTATTGATCAAATGGGTTACAATGTGGTCAATTTTCAATATTTGTTCGCCAGATGGGACGTGACGTAACTTAGTGACGTCACAATAAACATTTTTTCCAGATACGCTGTTTTGAGAGGTATCAATGACCCAAATCTCACGCATATGCCAATTTTTGACAACAACTGCCCCAATGCTACAAACTGTAAGTGCTTATCCAATTTACACTCTAGGAGACCGACAGGGTTTATAGGCTAGGTAGATGGCTTCTAAAATTGTAATTTTTGGCGAAATTGATTACGCCAGAGTACTACAATCACGTAGGCTGGTATCAATTTTATTGTGGATCTTTTGTATCTAGGCTATTGTCTTTGGTTTGCATACATTAGTTTAGGAAAATGACTTACGCCTTTACTGCAGCAGGTGCACCTGTCGCATTTTGAAATTCTTTTAGTACAAACCTAAAAACTTGAAATTAGCAACATTATTGGTAGTTTTTTTGTTATGCGTTAATTGAACAAATACTGTGTGAAATTCTACACCGATATGTTTTATTTTGGCCGAAAAATTGACCATCAAATATACTGACTAAACTTTTTCTTTTGAGTATATATTCTAAACCATAAGTGCTACAAAATTCAAAATTGGTACACTTATAAATCTCATTGAGGAGAAGTGACATGCACAATAATTGTTACTCTGCCACATCCACTTTTTAAGTTATTGCCCTTTGTTGTTTTTATCCTTACATTTTGTCCAGACCATATCTCCTAAGCCATAAGTGCTATCAACCTCAAACTTTGTACACTTACAGATATCATTGAGGAGAAGTTTCATGTACAAAACCGTTAATCTGCTCTTTTGGAGTTATTGTCCTTGTTTGTTTTACCCTTATAACTTTTGGGGGCACTTTTTGACTAAAACGTATTGTGCTAGCAACTTCAAACTTTGTATAAAGTTACAGCTCTAGTAAGTAGGAAATACGAGGGGCGTTCATTAATTATTTAAAACATATCTGCCTTTATTTTCAAACGCAACATAATTAAAAATTACTGATACAGTTACAAAGTGCTGTTTTTAGCTCCACTGGCCGACCGGTCACTAGGCTATTGTCATGGCGGTGTGTCCGTCGTGTGTCTGGCCGTCCGTGCGTCCGTCCGTCAGTAAACTTTTTCTTTAAAAATCTTCTCAGAAACTACTGGATGGATTTCTATCAAACTTCACAGGAATAATCCTAGGGTGACCCTCTCTCAGATTCCTTCAAAGAATTTGATTGAAGTAGAATAACTGCCCTTGAATGTCAAAAAAAGCTGGTTTTGACTTTATTTTTACTCTAAAATCTACAAATCATGACAAAACTTTGACAGAATTATAGTGACTATAAAATCTTACCTTGGTATAATTTTCAGCTTGATCAAAATTTTACATCATGAGTTATGTGCCCTTGAAATGGACAAAATTCCAATTTCGGCTCTTTTTGACTTTGATAGCACTCCAGTAACTACAAATATTGACTAATCAAGACAAAACTTGTACAGAATGTTGGTGACCATAAGAAATTGCCTTGGTATGATTTTCAGATTGATCATAATTTTACATCATGAGTTTTGTGCCCTTGAAATTGACAAAATTGACATTTTGGCTCTATTTTGACATTGTTTTCACTCTAGCAACTACTACAAATATTGACTATTCAAGACAAAACTAGTATAGTATGTTGGTGACTATAAGATCTTGCCTTGGTATAATTTTCAGCTTGATCTGATTTTTACATCTTGAGTTATGTGCCCTTGAAATGGACAAAATTACCATTTTCGGCTCTATTTTGACTTTGATTTCACTCCAGTAACTACAAATATTGACTGATCAAGACCAAACTTCCCTTGGGAAAATTAAACGCAGCTCTTTCAGAAAGCTGTGCAAAAGCCGGCTTTTACGCAGCTTTTCTGCTTTTTTTGTTTCTTATCCCAAAAGCTGCGTTTTTTAAAAAGAATTGCGTAAAAGCTGCGTTTTTCTCCAAAAGGTGCGTTTTTTACTTAAAAGCTGCGTATTTTGTTATGAAGCTGCGTAAGAGCTGCATATTTTGTTATGAAGCTGTGTAAAAGCTGCTTATTTTGTTATGAAGCTACGTAAAAGCTGCATATTTTGTTATGAAGCTGCGTATTTTGTAATGAAGCTGCATATTTTTATAATTTTGTCTGCGATCCAAAGACGCAGCTCAAGAAACTGCGTAAAAGCTGCGTCTTTCTTTTGCTGATTTTTCTTCCCCTTAAATTAAAAAGACGCAGCTTTTACGCAGGTATCCATAGCTGCGTATTTATGAAATTTCTTTCTTTTACTTTTCCCTCAAAGGTATGTGCTCATTTTGCTTGATTTTGAGATTGAATATCACAATACATAACCCATTTACAAATATTGATGTACCAATTAGAGAAAAAAAGACTCAGTAAAACATTGAAGAAAAATAAGAACATGCTTATTACCCTATAATGCCTATATTTTCCTGCCAATAACAAACATGCATTGTTCTCTTGGTGTCTAATTTGTCAACTGCATATCTTTCTGAGTCAACATTTTGTACTTTGGGAAAGGGCTTACAAGAGAGGCAAATTGTTGTCAAATTCTATGACTGATACTTAGATTTTAACACCCTTGTAAAAACCCTTTATGTGTGCCCTAATTAAAACTTGGCTTATATGCACAAAAATTATAAAATTTCTAATGAAAAGAAAAAGGATAAACAAAATTAGTAAATCTTGCAATTTCTTCATATTCCACAATATTGTGCACTCAGAAAGAAAATAATTCTATTCTCTTGTATTCATTCATCTGCAATTTTTGGGAGTGTTAAATAGTCTGGTATTATCCAAGTACCCTTTACCCAACATCTGTAAACTTTCACAGAGTTTGACAAATTACTTCTAAATCAATTTTTATCAACAAGTAACAATACATAAATTACAATGTCCAATTCATAACCCTTTTCAATCTCAGCTTATTGTTTTGGAGTCCCTTGATCTGTCTGTTATTAGCATTTACTCTCAATGGTATCCAAAGCACTATGTCTTCTTCGTCTTCTATAATAATGGCAAACATACTTTTCAGACATTATGGCCATGCGTGGGGTGTTAAAAAAGAGTAGATGGTAAGCTTCTCGAGCTACTATAATTCCACCCAAAAAGGACTTGCCATTGTGATAAAACATAGTGCAAAAAACCTTAAAACCTTACAACCTTAATCAGTATTGTAGTTAACTACATATGAACTACTGTCAAGAAAAGAATGTTAGTAGGGTGATGCTTTTCTTTCTCAAATGTGTTTTATCACAACTCGTGATCTATGTTTTATACAATACAAAGTTGGGGTCTTTTTACACAAACTATGTTAAATGATTGGGAAAATAATGAAACAGTAACAAAGTTACAGATCCTTGAAAAGCGTCCTGACGAAACAATGGTGCAAAACGTCACTCGCCAGCAGTTCAGAATGTGTAAAAAGTTGTTTTCCGGCCGCTTCAATCCATGATCGAGCATCAAGTTCTTGGTATGGCCCTCATTATCTTCAACACATGCCCGAACACACCTTGGCATCAAGCAGATTCGTCTGTCTAATGGCCGTTGTGGAATAATCCTCTAATCTGTCTGCAAGTTCTGTTACAGTTCATCCAGAGTCTGTGGGCGAACATGCTGACACGCCCTCCAAGAATGTCCCATGTATGTTCTATCGGATTAAGGTCTACAGGCCTACCAGGCCAGTCTATATGTCTAATGCTGTTGGTCCACAGAACTTCAGTCACAATTCCAGAACGATGGGGATGGGCATTACCATACATTAACATAACATTTGGATCTGTTTACTGTGCCAGAAGGATGATAAAAGGCGTAATGATCTCGTTCATAACCTTACACCAGTCATTGAACCTCGTCTGATGACAGCCAGCTCTGTTCTGTGGCTCTCGAGACCATCAAACTTCCACGTCCATACTGGTCGTGTTCAGCATGGTACAGTCGGCAAACCGTTCATTACTGTTTCTACACACACGTGTCATGCCATCATTAGAATCAAGGCAGAATCTTGACTCGTCCGTTATGAGTTTGTGACGACAACAAATGACCTTCAGTCTCGATGTTGATGTGCCAATTTTCATCTTTGCCGTCGATGTTTTTGGGAAAGTTTGATCCGTTGAAGTGGTATCCTGGACCTTAGACCTTCTGTGTGAAGCACGTTCCTCACGGTTTGGGTGGAAACTCTGTTTCCTGACACCCTCTGAATGTCATTTTGCAACGATATGACCGTTGTGAGCCAGTTGCAACGGACTTAGGTTGCAACGTTACGGTCTTCACGAGGTGTTGAACTCTTTGACGACCTGAACGTGGTCCCTATGTCATCTGTCATCTGTCCTGATGTCCAGTTTGATTGTATCGCATTATTGCTCTTGAGACAACACTGCGATGAAAATTAAATTGAATGGCAGCAGCAGTCTTGGTAGCCCCATCCTGTAGCATCCCGAGAATTTAAGCCACTTCAGTTGGAGTCAAGTGACGTCTTGGCATGATTCAAATGTTAATGACATCAGAGTTGTCAAATATGTACGTTATAAGCACATACGGGGCTAATGCCACGTTTGAAATCTGTATATGCGACACATTTTGCATTCATGTTTTTTTTGGGGGGGGGGGGGGAGATGAGTGTGTTCTAATCTCGTGATAGCTGTTTTTGAAGACGATATCATTGAGAATTCTTTAAAGCGTGTTTAAGCATAGTTATGGTTGTCCGAATAACAAATCTGTGCAAAAAATTCCTCGTGTATGAAAAGAATATTGAGAGAAATACTTTTGTTGCTTAACTTTTTGTGAGGAGTATATATATATATGAAGCAAGCGCTGACTTTTACCTAACCCAAGGGTTGTGTCAGCGTTTACTACATAAGTTGGTAACTTGTTCCACTGTACTACAGTTCGGGGAAAATAAGAGAATTTCATGTAGTCAATTGTAGTTGAGGGTATTTGGAAAGCTAAGTGATGGTGTTGCCGTGATTGCCTTTTATGCGGTTGTAAATATTGCTGTGGGTCTACATCTACACGTTGGTATACCATTTTGTAAAAGAGAGAAAGCGTACCAAACTGTCTGTGAATTCCATTTTAAATCATTGAGGATATTTGTCACTTTGCCTGGTATCTTGTTGTAATTGTTTATTGCAAAGCGAGCTGCTTGTCGTTGTATATTCTCAATTCTATCAGTATCTTTTTGATGGCAAGGGTTCCACACACTCGAGAAGTACTCTAAGGTTGGTCTGACAATGATGTTATAGGCTGCGGTTTTTGTTGGTTCTTAGACGAGTGAATGTTGCGTTTAAGGAAGCCTAAACTTTGAGATGCCTTACTGGAAATCTTGTTTATGTAAGGGGACCAAGAAAAAATTGATGATACCTCAACTCCAAGATAGGTGACTTGACTGACAACAGTCAGAGGCTGGCTATGCAGAGTATAAGAAGTAGAAATGGGTTTCTTATTTCTTGATATGTGCATGATATGGCACTTAGCTATATTGAAGGACATCGTCCACTTCTGCTCCCACAATGACAGACTGTCTAGGTCCTGCTGCAGCTGAGCTGTGTCTGAAGCCGTCTTTATTGGCCTATAGATTACACAGTCATCTGCAAACATGCGGACATTTGACTTTACAGTGTCCGGTAAGTCATTAATGTAAAGCAGAAATAGACGAGGCCCCAATATCGATTCCTGTGGAACACCCGAAAGAACAGGAGCTGTGCTTGACTCTGCGCCATCAACAATAACTGTTTGTTGCCTATTACTGAGGAAAGGTTTTATCCAAGCATTTGTGCTGCCCCTAATACCATAATGTGCTAATTTCAATAGAAGTCTTTCATGTTGGACAACATCAAATGCTTTGCTAAAATCCATTATGGCTACATCAAGCATGAATAAAGCCAATAAGTTGGGTCTCACAGGACCACATGGCGAGGAAACCATGCTGATTGTCAACAAGAATATTGAACTCATCAAGGTTGTCTTAGATGTTACTGACCACTATGTGTTCGAGCACTTTGCAAGTAATGCGTCATGGCAAAAGGGGGCTTGGTGCAAAAAAAATTGTCTGACCTAATTCCTTATTTATTCATAGACTGAAATTGATGAACTAAAATTCCGCAGAATGTTCCTTTACCATCTCACTAAGTGTATATAGTGTCAAGGTTCTTTTATGTTATACTGCATCATAGACAAATGGGTCTTATAGCAAAAAGTGACATTTCGATCGATTTCTACCAGCCACCGAGAATTGCATTATGATATTAGAGGAAATATAATTTGTTGTGTTAAAGAATGAAGAAATCAAATACGGATTAACAGCAATACTTGATGCCCCACTTACTTAATTATAACTAAAACTCATAAACCCTACCGAAACCCTTCTCAAATAAATAAAAAAATCAGGATAAAACACATAGGGTCACTAGGGCCATATTTGAAAATAGGGGCCGGGATACCTTTTTCAAATGAAATTGAAACTTTTTCAACCCACACAGGGACACAATCGACCCAATCGGATAACCCTTGTAAACCCTTGGTAACCATGGGCTACACGTGGTTATATTATGTTACCACGCGTTACAAAAAGTATATTTAATTCTTATTTATAGAGTAACCCTGGGTAACCTTAGGTAACCCTGGATTTAAGGTTACCAAATGTTACCCACAGTAAATTTAGTTTTAATATACCATGTAAAAAAAGTTTAGCAACACTGACTTTGTTAATTAAAAAAATGTATTTGCTGTGATATTTATTTCACAACCGTTATATACATTTTAGCATATGCATTTACGCACAACATTCAAAGGTCGCTTTGTGGTAACGTTTAATATTGTGTTAGAAACATTGTCTTGAAGTAGGTGAGGGGTCAAAATAAAAAGTTACAATAGAATTCGGTATCGACTGTGCGGCCATTTTCAAGCAAGAACAGCAGTGAAAAGTTTTCTAATCCACTTAAATTGTTTGTACACAGTATCAACATTCACTACTTTATCAAGAGACTGAACGTCATTCGCGTCAGTACGATCACGCACAAGGCTTCCTTGAATGCACCGTATGTGCTCTATGGGTGACAAATCAGAAAGAAATGGATGATAATGGGAGTCAATCTGTGTTGTATACGCTTAATTTGGCTTAAAGCATTTAGGACTCTATACCAGTCAAGTCTGGTGCGTTCATGGTGTAGCGTCAGGGAAATTACAACGTATGGTCAACGTCTAATAACCGTTCATCTGTGGAGACGATCACGGATGGTAAGTGTGGATACTCTATATTGAAATTCTTGTGGAAGCCACTCCGAAGGTTTGGTGTTGATATGGAACATCTTTGCCGTGACGTTACGAAATTATGACGGTCATCTTCTCGAGGCCTTTTTCTACGACGTCCTTGACCGGGACTATCTCAAACCACACAAATTGGCTCACAGAGCATCCTCAAATTGTTACTTATACTTTGAGATGCGCAAAATTGCAAAAGACATCTTTATCGCCGGTTCTGCCTCGTAGAAACACATTAGCGATATAACGTCCTTCTAACGTAAGTCCATGGCGTAGTCCCACAGCGTTGCAGAAAATTCTTTTTAGTGGCCTTTTTATGCTGGGCAAAGACAATTACGTTCACACCTAAATGTTTTCTAGAACTATGCTCCATACACATGAATACCATGACAGACATGAAAACCGGAAATGCGCACCTGGAGTGCGAGACGCACGCGATTGCGGTATAAAATTCATCTGTTTGTGTTCTCTAGCTATAATCTATTGTGTAAACATTTGATTTTATGTTAAAACAAAACTATTCTGGTTACTTCAGATATTTACATTTTGTTGCTAAACTTTTTTTTTATGTATATAAAAGGGTACCCTGTAACCCGGTAACCCTGGGTTAAACGATGTTACATTAGGTTACCATATGTTATCCGAAGTAAAATTATTTTAGTAACAGGGTAACCCTGGGCTACCTTGGGTAACCATGGGTTAAATGTGGTTACTTTAGGATACCGTATGTTACCCCAAGTGAAGTTATTTTTAGTAACAGGGTAACCCTGGGTTACCTTGGTTAACCCTCGGTTACATTAGGCTACCATATTTTATCAAAGGAAAAGTTATTTTTAGTAACAGGGTAACCTTAGGTTAGGGTTACCCTGGGTCATCATGGGTTACACTTGGTTACATTAGGTTACCATATGTTACTCAAAGAATTTTTACTAACGAGGTAATCCTTGGTTACCTTGGGTAACAACTCAAGAATCTTTGTTTTTCCACAAAGTTATCAAAACACACTACAGTACTGAAAATAAGGCAACTAAAACCACAAAAAATGAAAAACAGCGAAAATTTCTTTTATTTATTATTAAAACGCAGGTCTGGAAAAGATAGAACGCATGTCACGGCTGATCTGGATCGTTGTTGTTGTAATATGCGTAAGTGCTGACCGATCAGGATTATTTTTTTTTCTCGTCACAAAATTGATTTATATGTATAAAGTATTTTCATTCCTGACTAGGATATAGATCAGACTTAGTATATATGCAGGCTGATCTGGATCAATAGTTCGCCTTAAATGCCGTTACAAGTAGTTTCGAAAACCGCATTTAACAGGATCGAATTTTATGTGAAAAATAAACCATGCAAAAGTAAAAACCAAAAATGAACATACCTTAATAAAAAAAATATTTAAGGAATGAATGCAATATTATTTTTTTTTTTCATGCAGGTATGAAAAATAAAATCTAATCACACTATATGAATCCGCGAAGCGGTTCATACAAAAGTGTGATTAGATTTTATTTTTCATACCTCCATGAAAAAAAATATATTGCATTCATTCCTTATAATTTAATAATACATTTTATTACCGTAAATAGTAATATTTGCGACTAGAAAAAATGAGAAATCGTCCGGACTATGTTCAAAGAAGCGGACAGATGTGCGATATCTGGCCGCTGCCAAGGTATTCAGATCTTACGCACGTGCATTTCCGTGACGAAAACTTTAAATGACGTCATAAAGAGCGGGCGTAACTGCAACGTTGTTAACAGCGAATTCAGTCGTCGTAACATTATTTTCCATCCTCTCAAGTGCGTTTTAAGCAATAATGGCTTAATTCATGAACCAAACTCTTACTTATCTGAAGTTAACTCAACTAAAATTGCACGGGTTTCTTACAATTTATCGTGCAATCAGCACGATGTTTTTATTAGATTTCGCTCTTGAGGGGTTGGTATTCAGAGACATAAGGAGGATTCGATGCGACTAAACTAAGTTAGGATTTCTCGAGGCAAGAAGGTCGGACCTTGAGATAAACTCATGTTTTTTTTCTCCTACATTTTACAGAATTTGAAAGAAAATTTGTAGGAATTTATTCGTTTGAAACATGTTCTTCCATAAAAACAAGTTCTTGTAATATAAAAGCATCTTTTTCGTTTTTTTTTTTGAAAATGCCAACGCTTCTTCCTTTGTCACCTATTTAATTTTTATTTTAATTGTTTAATTTTAGACAAGTCCTGTTTCAAATGTGCTGTAATTAACCATAACGTAAATGCAGCGAAATTTTTGTACACACGATGTGCCTATATAACAATGGTGTGGGCACACTTAGAGAGAAAACATGCTATCACCAATTTATCCCTTTTCCACATATGTTTCCAATGGTATATTCATGTAACACAAACGTTTTTTCCGTTTTCACATCGAATATTTTGTCGTCTGCAAGAACCATTAAAATGGATAAGGCTGAAATTTAACCATTTGACCAAAGCGGTTTATCCCATTTCCACACGTTGACACTTTTTTCACTCTTTAACCAATTACCACACAGTGACTCTTTTTGACTCCCCACAAAAAATTGGATTTGGAAAACATTGTGGAAAATTAAGAAATTGCTTGTGACAAACAATTTCTTCATTTCCCAAAATATTTCCTACACAAAAAGACATACAAATGTAATATTTCATTCAGTTTTAATTGTCGTCTGCAACATCTTTGAATTTGGATGAGTCTAAAATTTTGTCGTTTGGTAATGGATTAACAGATAATTTTGGGAAAAGCGGAAAACTGATTGAACAAACTGCTTTCAGTAAGCAACTTCTTCATTTCCCAAAATATTTTCTACCCGAAAAGACAAAAATGAAATAAAAAAATATCTACTTGACATTGTCGTTTGTAGCATCTTTGAATTTGGAATAGTCTTTAATCTCGTCGTCTGGTAATGACTTGAATCAAACCAACCCATTCGTAACTAGATGTTACAAAAAGGGTTAAGAAACATTTCCTCGATATATACTGAACAAAAGTGAAAACGCTACACGTACGTTGCGTGTCATATTTCTTCTAAAAACAAAAAGTAAAAAAACAAATGAGAAAGTTCCGCTTTGTTCATTCACTTGGTTGTGCCAAGCACTAAACGTTTTGTGGATCTGAATTACGTGGATGAAAAACGGACCCTTTTAACGTGACAGGGGTCCGTTTTTCAGGTGTAAAATTTGAACTGAAATTTTACACAATTTAAACCTTCAGAACTCCAAATAGAAGAATGAAAACCATGCCGAACTGCACGGAATGGTAGTCTGACAAGTTATAAGTCAGGACATGTAAAGAAGCTTGCATAACATTGTTTCAGCGTTTAGAAAATAATGTTTGAAAAGTACAATTTACATTATGTTCCAAAGCTTGAAAATTTTACAATGTAATCTCCATAGGAAATTGAAATCGCTAATGCATGGTCATCTGGGAACAAACCTAGTCGAAGAAAGGGTTCAAAAATCTCCTGCAAGGCCTGCATGATGTTGCAAAAAAGACCAATCGAAAACAGTGATACATTTGTGAATACCAAGCATTTTAAATTCCCTATATGTTTATGTCAAAGGGAGGTAATTCGCAAAATTGACAGATTAGACCTTGATTTTAGAGCTTGTTTCAGGGGATAAGCAAGATTTTTAGTGTTTTTCTGGCAACCCAGATATGTCAAATTCCGAAAAAATAACGAAGCGTTATCTGCGCATGCGCATAGGTGGTGTTAGATGAAATTAGCTCTAAACGCATTTAGAGATGTAACTCTGACTTAACAATCCAATTTCGACAAAACGATTGCTGAAAGCCTGGAAAATAACGTCAAAATATACTGAACAAAAGTGAAAACGCTACACCTACTTTGCTTGTCTTATTTCTTCTACATACAACAAGTAAAAAAAATAAATGAAAGTGTTTCGCATTGTTCATCGTCTTGGCTAAGCTAAGCGCCAAAAGTTTTGTGGATCTTAATTACGAGGATAAAATACGGACCCTTTTAATGTGACTGGGGTCTGTTTTTCAGGTGTACAATTTGAACGGAAATTTTACACAATTTAAACCTTCAGGAAATCTAAGCAGAAGAACGCAAACCATGCCGGACTGCACGGAATGGTAGTCTGACAAGTTACCAGCCAGGAAATGTAAAGAATTTTGCTTAAAAATGAATCAGCGCTTAGAAAATGGTGTTTGGAAAACAAAATTTTCATTATATTCCAAAGCTTGAAAATTTTACAATGTAATCTCCATATGAGATTCAAATCGCTATTGCATGGACATTTGCGAACAGACCTAGTCGAAGAAAGGGTTCAAAAATCCTCTACAAGGCCTGCATGGTATTGCAAAAAACTTCAATCGAAAACCGTGATAAATTTGTGAATAACAAACATTTTAAATTACCTATTTGTTTATGTTAAAGGGAGGTAATTCGCAAAATTGACAGATTAGACCTTGATTTTAGAGCTTGCAACAAGAAATAAATGAGATTTTTAGTGTTTTTTTGGCAACCTGGATATGACCAATTCCGAAAAAATAATGAAACGTTTTCTGCGCATGCGCATATGCGGCATTTGATGAAATTGTCTGTAAACGCATTTAGGGCTGTAACTCTGGCATTAAAGGAGACAATGCAATGAAATTTCGACAAGACGATTGCTGAAAGCCTGGGAAATAATGTCAACATATAATTCATGGTATTAGTTCGATACTTTGCCAGAAATAAGAAATCTTGGAGTGTAGCGTTTTCATTTTTGTTCAGTATATATACTGAGCAAAAATGAAAACTTTACACCTACATTGCTTGTCATATTTCTTCTAAATACAACAAGTAAATAAATCAAATGAATGTGCTTCGCATTGTTCATTGACTTGGTTTGCCAAACACTTAACGTTTTGTTGATCATAATCCCAGGGATGAAAAACGGATCCTTTAAGTGTGACAGGGGTCCGTTTTTTCAGGTGTACAATTTTAACAGAATTTTACAAAATTTAAACCCTCAAAAATCTGAGTAGAAGAACTCAAACCATGTCAGACTTTACGGAATGGTAGTCTGACAAGTTATCAGTCAGAAAATGTAAAGAAGCTTGCATAACACTGTTTGAGCTTTTAAAAAATGATGTTTGAAAAGCAGAATTTTCATTATGTTGCAAAGCTAGAAAATTTTACAATGCAATCTCCATAGGAAATTAAAATCGCTATTGCATGAACATCTGGGAAAAATTCTAGTCAAAGAAAGGGTTCAAAAATCCCCTGTAAAGCCTGCATGATGTTTTAAAAAAATCTATCGAAAACCGTGATAAATTTGTGACTATCAAACATTTTAAATTCCCTATTTGTTTATGTAAAAGGGAGGTAATTCACAAAATTGACAGATTAGACCCTTATTTTAGTGCTTGCTACTAGTGATAAGAAAGATTTTTTTGTGTTTTTTTCGCAACCCAGATACGGCAAATTCCGAAAAAATAATGAATCGTTTCCTGGCAATGAGATTTCGACAAAACGATTGCTGAAAGCCTGGGAAATAACCTCAAAATATATTTCAGGCTTTTTATTCGATAGTTTTCCAGAAACAAGAAATCTTGAAGTGTAAAGTTTTCATTTTTGTTCAGTATATTTCATGTTTTTAGTTGGATACTATTCCAGAAAAATGTAATTTTGCAGTGTAGCGTTTTCACGTTTGTTCAGTATAGAAAAGAACGATATTGTCTGTGAATACCACTTTGTCACTGAGTCTTTCTGGTCCGGGGATCTCGTGCTAACGGCATTAGCAGTAACTTCAGGCGTCCTTTGTTGAATTTGACTGAAGTGAGAGTCAAGGAACTGTTCATGAATTAAGCCATAAGTCTTTGATATTGAGTTTGTTTAAACCAGAAAATCTATTTAAGAGTAAGATTTAATTATAAAACTTGCAGTTTACTACTCAAAACGAACGTAATATGCCGATTTGTACAGGGCACGTCCATTTATCCATATTGTTGACTCCGAAAGAAGTTCCGGCAATGTCCCTTTTTTCATGGTGTTATGAAAAAGTTTTTTAGCCAATCAAAACGCTCGGATTTTTATGAAATCAACTAATATTAAATTATTAGATAATAATACAAAAGAACTATTAATTTCGATAAAAAACAATTTTATTCCTATCTAAACACAATTTTCAAAACACAGTGAATTTATATTAATCAGTCTATTGTCCAGATCAAGCTTCAAATGACAATTCATACTTTAAAATGTCATTCATCAAGTCATATGATTAAAGCAACCAATCAGTAGAGAGTCGGCGGGGTAATGTTCAAAACTGAAATGTTCAATCTGCGTAAAACGTCTATTCCTTGCCCTAACTCTAATCCTAACCCTGACCCAACCCTAACCCTGACCCTAACCCTGACCCTAACCCAAACCCTGACCCAAACCCTGACCCTAACCCTGACCCAAACCCTAACCCTGACCCAAACCTTGACCCTAACCCTGACCCTTACCCTAACCCTGACCCAAACCCTGACCCAAACCATAACTTTAACCCTGACCCTAACCCTGACCCTTACCCTGATCCAAACCCTAACCCTGACCCTAACCCTTTTGGAATTTTAGTTTACATCGAAGGGAGTCAAAGGGTGTCTTTTGTAATCTTATGGGACATCGAAGGGAGTCAAAGGGAGTCTTGGGGAGTGAAAGAGTGTCTTTTGGAATCTTATTGGACATCGAAGGGAGATGAAGGGAGTCAATGGTAGAGAAAGGGAGTCTATTGGAATCTGAATGGACATCAAAGGGAATCAAAGGGAGTCTTGGGGAGTGAAAGGGAGTCTTTTGGAATCTTATGGGGCATTGAAAGGAGTCTAGGGAAGGTAGTGCGCAATCCGGAGCAGACTCTAGGATTATTTAGGAACACAAAACTGCAAGTTGTCAACGAGAATACTATAACGCGCATGATGCGCTGGTCTTTTCAATTGTAAGCATTTAGTGTTACAAGAGTGTAATTTTCTGGTTGATTATTATCTTCTAGAGATGCATGGTCATGTCCTTGAATTTGACAAGATGCCTTTGATTTGTGACAATCGGGGTCCTCTATTCTTCATTAGCTCCACTGGACGAAGGCCAGCGAGGCTAATGTAATGGCCCTGTGTCCGTCGTGCGTCCGTTTGTCCTTCCGTGCGTCAGCTTTTTCTTAAAACATCTTCTCCAAAACTACTGGATCCAATTTCATCCACACTTCATAGGAATCTTCCTTGCATGAACCTTTATTTGCAAATTCCTTCCCCCTCAAAAAATAAATTCCGTGTATAGCTTGAATTTTAATTAGATAAATTGAATTTTCGAAAACAATTTAAAATTCTTCTTCTCAAAAATTATTGCACCAATTTGAAAAAAAAACTTCACAAGAATCTTCCTTGCATGAATCTTTTCCAAATTCCTTCAAAAAATTATATTCCGTGTAGAGCTTGAATTTTAAGTAAATTATAATAATTAAATTTTTCAAAAATCTTTAATAATATCCTTCTCCAAAACTATCGGACCAATTTCAACCAAATTTCACAGGATTCTTCTTTGCACAATCCTCTTCCAGATTCCTTCATAAGGAATAGATTTTTGAGTAGAACTGACATCTTAGTTAAATAATTTAATTCAAATTTTCGAAATATCTTTAAAAGTCTACTTTTCCAAAACTGTTTGACTAATTTCAACCAAACATCACAGGAATCTTCCTTGCATTCATTTCTTCAAAAGCCCTTCAAAAAATAATTTCCATTTAGAACGCAAAATTTAAAATAAATGAATTGAATTTATATTTCCGAAAAATCTTTAAAAATCTTCGTCTCCAAAACTATTGGACCAAACTTCACAGGAACCTTCCTTGCACGAATCTCTTCCAAAATCCCTCAAAAATAATTTCCGTTTAAAACTGAAATTGTGAATAAATTGATTAAAATGAATTAATTAGATTAAACTTTTGAAAAAATCTTTAAAAATCTTCTTCTCCAAACGCCTTATTGGATTTCATTGTAATGTAGCCTGAATGTTCAATGTACACTTCTCTATAAGGTTTTGTGATTAAATTTCGATCGGATGAAAAACATGGGCACTCTGGGCTGGGCTTATTTTTTGCTATATGAAACATAGGTTGGTGTAATTTTATTTTTAAAAAAAAAACGTTTTTTCTACATAACCATTTATTGGATTTCATTGTGGTGAAGGATGGATCTTGTTTGGATAGACCTCTATTGTATTCCTTGAAGACATTTGTAGTCTAAAGGTCTATACAGTCTAAAAGCCAGTGGAGCTATACAGGTCCATCATTGCCCTCTTGTTTTAAACTCACCTGAACACAAACTGCTCAAGGTGAGGTATTGTGATCGATCGCACATCAGGTCCTCCGGCCGGCTGTCAACAATATCTTTAATAATCTTCTTCCAAAGCAGTGGGCCAATCTTCTTGAAATTTGGCAAGAATGATCCTTGTGGGAAAGGCTTTCAAATTGGTTAAAATAAATTGAAATTAGCAAAGACTGCGGCTGCCGCGGCATGAAAAGGGGGAAAATATGTTTATCTTTAAAAATCTTTTCCTCCTAAACCAGATGATAATTATATTTGAAACATCACAAGAATGATTCTTGCATGAAGGGCTTTAAAAGTTGTTAAAATACGTGTACACTACTCAAAAGTTCTAATTGGCCACCTCATATTTTGGGAAGTACAGACTACAACTTTGTTCAAAACATATTCATTTTAATATAACCAGCTCACATATTCATTTATCATAATTTACACAAAATTTCAATAGCTTCTTATAACAAAACATTATCAAAACAATGGCATCAGATAAACACCCCTACAAATGAAAAGTCGCAAACAGAGGCAAATTACTTATTTTCTCCAAGCAAAATTCATCATGGCTTGTCATTGCTTTCTAATGATTATTTCACAGACAAGTGTGTATTTCCTTGATATTTTTCTCCATTCGCGAGTAACAACATGATACAGATCGTCCAAAATGTTTCGTTTTGAATGGTTGTCTGTAATTTCTTCAATCCAACCCATTATGCTTAATGGGGCTAAAGTTTAACTTTTAAGTGATAATGAATGCGTTTGAATGTGGTTTGATGTCAATATGTGGCGATTACCTATCAGTTAATGGCACAAGAATGACATTGTTGACAAGAATGGTTTCCAGATATGCCTGGAAATGGCTGGAAAATGGGTAATTTTGCCCCCGGTCGTACAAATTGCGCTGATATTTTTTTCATGTAGATTACAATTGAGTCTAACAATCTAAAGTGCCGAAAGGGTATCCTATGTTAATCGGCTTTGAAAGCGTCATATTTACATATCTACTTCCGGTTCTTGGAAATTCCTAGAACAGCCCTCTTTATGCAGAATTGGGAGGACTGAAAATTCTAACAACATGAAAATTATTGTCAAAGACACCAGAAACCATAAAAGAAGATTATTTATGTTCTGTTAACTAAAGAATGGTCAAATGAATTATTGACAACATACCCCTATAACTGACCTGCCAAATGCGATCATTTCAAGCTCTCTAGCATAGCCGCGTTACTTGGTTTTGGTAAAGTTTTCTGTTTTTTCCATGTTCCAGGCTGTTTTTGACATGATGTATCTAACATTTACGAGTTTTGAATAGCGTACGTTTTTTTTCGTGCACGTTTGACCAAAACGCGTTTTTCACGAATAACTTATGCAAAACAAACCAATTGGCGTTATAATTTAGTTATTCGAAATCTTTATTAAATAGATAAACAACTGTCAAAATTTCAGTTTTTATGTTTCAGTCATTTTCTAGTAAAACGAGTTTAAAAAGTGACCAATTAGAACTTTTGAGGAGTGTATTCTCACTCAAACTCTTGGTGCCACAGCACAAGAAAAAAAGCAAAAATGCAAACACGTTTAAAATTGCTTCTTTTGTTAAACTAGCTTTATGGTCTTCTTTGCAAAATTATACTACTGAAAAAAAGTTTAGCACACATCGGAAATTATTTTTTTCTTGTCAAAAACTATACCAAAATCCTTTTAAAGAAAGCATTTAATTTTCTGGTGCTTCCTGAAAATTTTGTTTCAAATTCTAAAGAGTTAATTAGCTATCTTACGTTAAAGTGCACAGTTGCTCAAATCAATTTGATTCACAATTTAACTCCTTCAGCTTCTTTAACCAAACCATCCTTCCAATGGTCTTGAAACTTAGCAAGAATTACTATTGGGTAATTGACTTTGAAATTTGATATTAATTCTTGAACCCATGACCCCAAAACAGAAGATCCGAAATAACTTAATTTTAAACAGAAAGCTTCTGCTCCCAAATCAGTAGACTAGTCTACCATAACTTCCTGAAGATATCTAATCTCAGTTGAACGACCTAGGGCCATCATGGCCATCTGTATTGTCATGTAATGGACATTGTGTTTTCTAGTTTGGCGCCTATTTGTATCAGTCCGACCACATTCAATTTTAATGAGTAGAGTAAAGTTGAGTAAATGAATAAGCATTTTGTTTCAAATAATTCTATGAATTAATATTGAGGATTTGAATAACTTTTTGTAAAAATAACAGGCATTCTTTTGGTAACGCGCTTTGAATATCAGATCAAATTTATGTGCCATTCATTCTGTCAATGGACGTTGTGATGTAAAGTCGTGATTATGTGCTTTAGCGTTAGCATTAGTAATAAGATTACAAATAAATACTAAATGTTTGTTTTAAGTTTTAATATAAAGTAGGGAAAATGATTTTTGAATGTTATGATTTTTATGTCCCCTGTTACAAAACTTTGCAACTATTTTCGTCTAATTAAAAGTCGGATATGTTGTTAACTAAAATAATAATAAATCTTTCGGCATCACACAGAAAGATTCTATATACATTGAGATAAGAAGAAGACAAGAAATTGTGAAATAGGAGCTGAGTTGGAGTCAAACAAACTTTAGAAAACACTCACCGAATTTCGATGAATTGTTTTAAACATGCTTGAGGGAGTGGTGGGGAGGGCTGGGGAGTCCTTGGGTATGCCTGAGGGAGTAATGGGTAGGGAGTCCTAGGGTATGCCTGGGGGAGTGGTGGGTAGGGGTGAGGGAGTCCTAGGGTATGCCTGAGGGAGAGGTGGGTAGGGGTGGGGGCGTCCTTGGTTATCCATAGGGAATGCCAGTGTATATCCTTTGGTATACCTTGGGTGTGTACTTTGATCGTAATCAATATCTGATGTCAATCTATGTGGGGAAGCAGCTGGAGGCTCGGTTAGTGTGTTGAAGTAGTACTAGTGAGAGAAATACCAGAAATCCATGGTTAGTTGCTCACGCCGCCGCGATATGACCAAAGTAGTTCAACACGGCATAAAACCCTACTAAGCCAACCCAATATCTGATGTCGATTTATTTAGCCAAAATTTAAATCAAAACCCGATTTTCTCCTTTTGCTTCAATATTTTCCATGCTATGTCTTTGAGAAAAAATGCTTTTGGTCTAAAAAGCCACAAAACATTCTCAGACTGCGTATACATGCAAGCTGATTGGGATCGATTCTCATATGTTCAAGCATATAAATTGAGCTGGTTGTATCAAATCATTTAAGGTCTAAAACAGAATGTTAATAATGTCTGATCTGGATCTATGAAAATAAATAAAAAATGTCAAACGTTTTATAACAGTACATACGTCCTTTTTTCTTAATCCATACAAAAATAAAACTAATAGTTCGCAATAATAATGTTTATACAACATCACTTAAAGTCGAACTGAAATGTAAAAGGAGTCCATCAAAATATCATTTGAATTTGAGGCCACGTGACCAGAGTTGACCAATCAACATTCACTCTGACTGATCAGTCATGACTGATTTCGTCAAAATCTCCTACCCTAACCCTAACCCTAACCCTAACCCTAACCCTAACCCTAACCCTAACCCTAACCCTAACCCTAACCCTAACCCTAACCCTAACCCTAACCCTAACCCTAACCCTAACCCTAACCCTAACCCTAACCCTAACCCTAACCCTAACCCTAACCCTAACCCTAACCCTAACCCTAACCCTAACCCTAACCCTAACCCTAACCCTAACCCTAACCCTAACCCTAACCCTAACCCTAACCCATAACCCTAATAACCCATAACAATAACCCTAATAACCCATTAACCGCCATGGCATGTAACTTTAAATATCTCCATTGATATTTTAGATAGGGACTTGAAATTTTCAACTAAGAAAGATTAGCCATTTTCACAGAAATGTCAAAATTTCATTGATGCTTTTTGACAATAACATGACTAAATCGCAAATTGAAAAGGGTCACTGTCATGTCTACATTTTCACATCAGAAAGGTAAACTGTAAGTACGGGGTGAGACATCACTCTGCGTCAATAACTCTGATTGACAACGAGCCCTCATTCAGTTGCAGTTATCTGGGAAGTACTAAGGTGTCATTCCAGACGTTTCAGTAGCCTAGGTATGTCTGTCACACTTCCGGTTGCCTGGTATTTGTGCCAAAACTTATTGTAACATTTTTTGATTACATTGGAGCATTTCTCCGATTTGAATTAATCTGCGCCTCAAGTCTGAGTGATGTGTGTTGACAGTTAACAAAAATGTCGGTCAGTCCTCACTTATGAATTCTTTGATGGTGTTCTACGGAATACAGTACGGGCTATAAAAAGAACAAAAAAATCCATTTTGTAAATATAACTTTGTATCCTCTCCAGAAGCATACAGGCGTCAAGGATCTATTAATGATATGCATAACCGATTCGTAAGTCATGTCTTTCGTCAAGAAAGGTACATGTGAAATAACAATAATTTGTATGGTACTCTGTACGGGTCATGATCTGTGGTGCACTTGACATAATTTTTGGGGCCAAACAACTCGTTAGAAAGAAACAACAGGAAAACAACCAATGCATTTAATAACAATGTCGGCATATCATCACTTTTAAATGCTTTATTGTGTTCTATGGAATATAATACGCACCAAAAGAACTCTTAAATGTAGTTTTTAAATAAAAATTCAAATCCTCTCTATTAGCATACACACGTTAAACATCCATTACTGACATGCTAATTCGTGGAGGAGACATATCATCTGTCAGAAAATGTGCTTGTGAACTAAAAATGTTTTGTATGGTGGACTCTGAGGGCCATGCTCTGTGGTGCACTTTGACACGGTTTGGTATCCATAAAATTCGAAATACAGAAAGCAATCGTAAAACAATTAATTCATTTAGCAGTATCACGAGCTACCTTTTGAAACATGCATACGCCACTGAAAAGGGTACATGCCTTATTTATAATGACGTCACTTTCGATAAGCCCAACAGTACGACCCATATCACTGAAGGACATCCGGTCCATTCAGTTCCCTTTTCTTTGCAAAATCGGCATGTCGGATCAATATGAAGTAATGCTAAAGTAAATGTTGTGCAATTTAACTCACCAAATCATGCGCCACGTGCAAAAACGGTTTTATATTAAAGCCTCTTCACACAAAAAGTAATTGTATTGATTCTGACTTTATTGCGTTAAATCGATAGCTAGTGATCACAAGATCCAATGTGCAAAATATTGTTTCACACGAACTTTCCGTTTTTTCATTTACACCAAAAAATCTGTTCTGAAAAGTGGCGGTTTAGAACATCTGTTCAGTGTAGTCTACCATAAACTCTCTGAAGATATCTAATCTCAGTTGAACGACCTAGGGCCATCATGGCCATCTGTATTGTCATGTAATGGACATTATGTTTTCTAGTTTGGCGCCTATTTGTATCAGTCCGACCACATTCAATTTTAATGAGTAGCGTAAAGTTGAGTAAATGAATAAGCATTTTGTTTCAAATAATTCTATGAATTAATATTGAGGATTTGAATAACGTTTTGTAAAAATAACAGGCATTTTTTGGGTAACGCGCTTTGAATATCAGATCAAATTTATGTGCCATTCATTCTGTCAATGGACGTTGTGATGTAAAGTCGTGATTATGTGCTTTAGCGTTAGCATTAGTAATAAGATTACAAATAAATACTAAATATTTGTTTTAAATTTTAATATAAAGCAGGGAAAATGATTTTTGAATGTTATGATTTTTATGTCCCCTGTTACAAAACTTTGCAACTATTTTCGTCTAATTAAAAGTCGGATATGTTGTTAACTAAAATAATAATAAATCTTTCGGCATCACACAGAAATATTCTATATACATTGAGATAAGAAGAAGACAAGAAATTGTGAAATAGGAGCTGAGTTGGAGTCAAACAAACTTTAGAAAATCTTCAACACTCACCGAATTTCGATGAATTGTTTTAAACATGCTTGAGGGAGTGGTGGGTAGGGCTGGGGAGTCCTTGGGTATGCCTGACGGAATAATGGGTGGGGAGTCCTAGGATATGCCTGGGGGAGTGGTGGGTAGGGGTGAGGGAGTCCTAGGGTATGCCTGAGGGAGAGGGGGGTAGGGGTGGGGGATTCCTAGGTTATCCATAGGGAATGCCAGTGTAGTCCTTTGGTATACCTTGGGTGTGTACTTTGATCGTAATCAATATCTGATGTCAATCTATGTGGGGAAGCAGCTGGAGGCTCCGTTAGGGTGTTGTAGTAGTACTAGTGGTAGAAATCATAGGTGCTCACGCCGCCGCGATATGACCAAAGTAGTTCAACATGGCATAAAACCCTACTAAGCCAACCCAATATCTGATGTCGATTTATTTAGCCAAAATTTAAATCAAAACCCGATTTTCTCCTTTTGCTTCAATATTTTCCATGCTATGTCTTTGAGAAAAAATGCGTTTGGTCTAAAAAGCCACAAAACATTCTCAGACTGCGTATACATGCAAGCTGATTGGGATCGATTCTCATATGTTCAAGCATATAAATTGAGCTGGTTGTATCAAATCATTTAAGGTCTAAAACAGAATATTAATAATGTCTGATCTGGATCTATGAAAATAAATAAAAAATTTCAAACGTTCTATAACAGTACATACGTCCTTTTTTCTTAATCCATACAAAAATAAAACTAATAGTTTGCAATAATCATGTTTATACAACCACACTTAAAGTCGAACTGAAATGTAAAAGGAGTCCATCAAAATATCATTTGAATTTGAGGCCACGTGACCAGAATTGACCAATCAACATTCACTCTGACAGATCAGTCATGACTGATTTCGTCAAAATCTCCTACCCTAACCCTAACCCTAACCCTAACCCTAACCCTAACCCTAACCCTAACCCTAACCCTAACCTACCCTAAAATGGCGTAACTCACTATTACTCTCATGTAAATTTGTCTACGTATAACGCATTTTTGTCAGCCAAATCGAGTTACGCAATTTTGTCACATGATAATTGAAAGGGTTCTAATAGGTGTAGAAAAACGCCGTTTTGACAGGATATGCGCTCCTACATACTTAGTAGAAAGCATTTATAAAAAAAAATTGACAAAATGGCGTAACTAATTTGTTACGCCATTTTGTCATAGCACCGACGAAAATCGGTTATCAAAATGGATTATGTAGGATATAGGGTCCACGGTTAACCTTTTTTAAAAACAGAGTTATTAAGGTGGGTTGTGGTAGGTAATGGGATCAGGGTTAACGCTTTTGAAATACTGTGTTATCAAAGTGGATTATGGTTGGTAAAGGGTTCAGGGTTCTCGATTTTAGAATACTGGGTTTTCAAAGTAGGTAATGGTGCGTAAAGTCTTAAGGGTTAACCATTTTCAAAAATGGGTCATCAGAGTGGGTTTAGGTGGGTAAAAGGTTAAGGATTTACCATTTTAGTACGGGGTTAACGAACTCAATGATATTTTTAGCATCATTGGTAACTAAACTTAACCCCTTTCGTGCTACAGACTATTTAATGCGTAAATTGATGGGTCGGTAGCTATAAACATTTTATCAAATATGTGCCTTTTAAGCTGCTATGGTCATATTACAGCGACTGGAGAAGCTAATCATGAATTCCTGCCTTTCTTTCACCAGTACTACCACTATAATTGTTTGAAATACAGAAGTGATGTTGGGATCATTATTTTTGTATAACATATACTAGTTTAAAGTTTGACAGATCAACATGGATCTTGATCAAACTGGGTGTATTACAAGGCTGATCTGGATTCAAATTCATCTAAAATTCTAGAGCATTGGCTTAAAATGACAAATTACCCTGAAATCCACACTTATTGATTTTTTTCGGATGTGTACCATGATCAGACTATGTTATACTAAGCCTGACCTGGATCTCTGTTGTCACCAAGTGCGTAACGTGCAATTTTCAGGCAAAAATGCTCAAACGGGTCAAATTAAGATATTTAAGAGATTTTGATTAAGATTTTGAGAACATGATCAGTTTTAAAATCAACATACCTTATTTACAATAATCAAAAATAATCCAAACTTATGATTAATTTCACACCATTTAATATCAAATTGAAAAAAAAACGGTATCAATATTACCCACTCTTCATTAACGGTCATTCTCTAAAGATAAAACCATTCAAATCATTCACAAGTAGGCAGATACAACATGGTCTCTATTTTTAGAAAAAATGCACGGTCACGGGATCAAACAATCGGTCGGTCACCTTACATTTCATATGACCCGAGTGGATTAAATGCATAAATGATCCTAATCTTAATTCTATCAATGTGGGTATTTATGGCAAAAGGCTATAGGTAAACCTTTTGGAAAAATGGGTAATCAAAGTGAGTAATGGTGGATAACGGCAAAAAGGCCAGGGAGGGTAAACGATTAAGGTTAACAATTTTGACAGAATGGGTAATCCGAATGGGTAATGGTAGGTAAAGGGTTAGGATTAACTCTTTTTTAAAAAATGAGTTATCAAAATGGGTTAGGTCGATAATGGGTTCAGGTTTAACGCTTTTGAGGAACTGGATTATCAAAGTGGGTTTCGGTT
Organism: Fragum sueziense; assembly: GCA_963680895.1. Taxonomy (NCBI): domain Eukaryota; kingdom Metazoa; phylum Mollusca; class Bivalvia; order Cardiida; family Cardiidae; genus Fragum; species Fragum sueziense. The sequence goes on from CAVMGG010000751.1 coordinate 28,576, forward strand.
GGTAATGGGTTCAGGCCAGTTCTTTTGAAGAACTAGATTATCAAAATGGGTTATGGTTGGTCTATCAGGGTTGTGTTATCAAAGTGGATAATGGTGGGTAAAGCATTTATTGTTAATACTTATCAAAAGCTGGGTTATCAATGTGGGTCATTTTGCAAAAAGGTTCTGGGTTAACGCTTTTGAAAAACTGGGTAACCAAGTGAGTTTGGTAGATAAAGAGAAAAGGGTAAGCCTTTTCGTACAGGGTGGGTAAACGGGTTGAGGTTAAACACTTTTGACAAAATGGGTTATCAGAGTGGGTAAAGGTGGGTAAAGGGTTAGGGTTAACCCTTTTGGTCAGGGTACACGAACTCAATTCTATTTTTAGTATCATTTGTTACTCACCTTAACCCCTTTCTTGCTACAGACTATTAAAGATAAATTTTAAGTGCCGGTAGGGTTAACCCTTTTGGTCAGGGTAAACGAACTCAATTCTATTTTTAGTATCATTGGTTACTCAACTTAACCCCTTTCTTGTTACAGACACACAAATTTTACGTGTCGGTAGCTAGCAACATATTACCAAATATACGCCTTTTTAACTGCTTTGGTCATATCGCAGCGACTGGAACACTTAACCATGAAAACCCGGCTTTTTCCACCGGTTTTACTACTATAAATGTCTGAAATACTTCTGGGAAAAGGGATGGCGATTATGCCTAGCCGTAATCGTAACCATTGGCTCCATCATTGGATTAGGTAGAAGCATGTAATGATCATTGACTTAAACTATTTAATTACCAGAAAATTCACTCACCTCGATTTTGTAATATCCAATAATTTCCTAAAAAATATCCATATAAAACAATAAGAATACGTCCACTCAGGTCTGTACACACTGATCAACTAAACTGATTCAACTCGAGGCGCAGGAAACCACGTGACTTTATCGTCCTATTATAAATAAAAATTTACCTCACAAACTGATATCTATTTTTAGAATTCACTAATTCAGTCGATATCACGCCATTTATCCCTTACTCTAACGAATATGCAATAGTGTCACTGGCATCTGGCTAAATAATGTGGACCATGATCAGAGTGTCTTTAGTAAGCCTGATCTGGATCTATGTCGTCATCATTTGCCGTACGGGCAATAGATAGGTCAAATCCTCAAACAGGTCAAATTTGGAACATTAAGAAAAAACGTGTACATAATATTCAAATCAACGTACCTTATTTCCAATGTTAAAAGATAATTCAAACTTTGAATTTAATTCACAAGATTCAAATTAAAACTTTATAAAAACACCCGAGTTTACGTCTATTCCTTCAAAACACAACAGTTGAAATGATTCACAATGGTCTCTATTTATAGACAGCCTCCATGGTCATGTGATCAAAGAATCAATAGTCACGTGGTCTGTCACCTGACATATCACGTGATCTGAAAGGCTCATATGCGTCAATGAGCCCCTACCCTAACCCTAACCCTAACCCTAACCCTAACCCTAACCCTAACCCTAACCCTAACCCTAACCCTAACCCCTAACCCTAACCCCTAACCCTAACCCTAACCCTAATCCTAACCCTAACCCCTGGACAAGTCGCCAAAGTGCCTATACCCTAGTCATTGTTGATAACCTTGATAACCTTAACCCTTAACCCACCTTAACCTTAACCCTTAACCCACCAAAACCCACTTTGAAAACCTTAACCTTAACCCTTAACCCACCTTAACCCACTTTGAAAAACCTTCACCTGCTTAATAAACCTTAATATTTTTGATAACCTTTACCCTTAAACCACCTTAAACCACTTTGAAAACATTAACCTGCTTGAAAACCCTTAACATTATTGATAACCTTTACCTTTAACCCACCTTAACCCCTTTCGTTCTACCGAATATCAAAGATTAATTTCATATACTCCATGATGTCACGTGGGGTGGACAAGATTGGGGTGGACAAGTCGCCAAAGTGCCTATACCCTAGCCATTGTTGCTAACCTTGATAACCTTAACCCTTAACCCACCTTAACCTTAACCCTTAACCCACCAAAACCCACTTTGAAAACCTTAACCTTAACCCTTAACCCACCTTAACCCACTTTGAAAAACCTTCACCTGCTTAATAAACCTTAATATTTTTGATAACCTTTACCCTTAAACCACCTTAAACCACTTTGAAAACATTAACCTGCTTGAAAACCCTTAACAGTATTGATAACCTTTACCCTTAACCCACCTTAACCCCTTTCGTTCTACCGAATATTAAAGATTAATTTCATATACTCCATGATGTCACGTGGGGTGGACAAGATTGGGGTGGACAAGTCGCCAAAGTGCCTATACCCTAACCCTAACCCTAAAACTAACCCTAACCCTAACCGTAACCCTAACCCTAACCCTAACCCTAACCCTAACCATAACCATAACCATAACCATAACCACATTATAGATTTCATTAGAATACATGTATATGTCTTCTTATGTAGGGTTTCTTGTTATATTGAGCCACCCATTATTAAGGGAAGAACCGAATATTATACATACTACAATTAGTTTCCTAAATAGGCAGTTTCATTAAAATCAAAGTTTCTAATCACTTACTAACTGATGATATCAATCAAAATCATATAAAATTACACGAAAAATGTCTCTAAATAATTGCTGTTAAACGATAATCATACCAGAAAAAGATATTCGGGGTGTATTCGGGGAAATTCATTTACAAAGGGAAGTAATATTTAGCAATACTGTTGCTATATTTAGCAATACTGTTGCTAAAAAAAGATACGGAAATTGTCGACATTTGTCGAAAATGTACGACAACAGTAAATATCCATTAGAATTAATCTACCTTAACCACATATTTTCGGTACGCGTAACCTGTGACCTTACCTGAAATTTTGACAGTTTGAAGCAAGATTTTCACAAATAAGGATGATTGTGGCGTTTCCTTTTTCCTCTAGTATATAACGTGTCCGAAAATCTTCACAAAACCAGTTTTAGTTTTAAAATTGCTCGGAATTTTACTCTAAAACAGTCTAGATTTACCGTTATGTTTTGATAAACCTTCAGTGTCGTTATAAAATCTCGTAATTACAACTTCAATCAAGCTGTAGTTGCGACATTTTAAGATTTAGTACAACGACGAAATCTATTGTAGGGAACGATTTTATTCAGTTAACTGTAGCGTATTTTCGGACAAACAAACCTATTTCGTTGGTGTTGTTATAAGATCTCGTAACTACGGATTGAATCTAGCCACAGTTACGAGATTTTATAACAATACCGACGGTTTATCAAAATAAAACCGTAAACGAAGTCTAATTTTAGCATTTTAAATTCATTGCCATGACGTCTTTGTTTGCTGGAGGCTCGGTTTGGATGTTGTTACAGCACTTGTATGAGGAACGTCAGGAATCCATGGTCAGGTGCTCCAGGCGGTGCGATGGCCATATAGCAGCTAAAAGCGGCGTTTAACCCCAATCAATCGACCAATTAATCAATCAATCAATTATTCAATACTAATTAATCATTAATTCAATACCAATCAATCATTAATTCAATACTAATAAATCATTCATTCAATATTACTCAATCAATCAATCAAGCAAGCAAGCAATCAAACAATCAATCAATCAATCTACTAGAGGTTTTCGTTGAAAATCAACTAGGCTATATTTATCACATATTAAGCCATTATTGTGGATTGGACCCCCCCCCCCTGGGAAAAATCCTTGATCCGTCCTTGGTTTGGAATTTCCACCTGGGGCTGAACGGTACACAATTCCAAGAATGGACAAAATCAAGATGTTTTAAAAAATGTAATTTTCAAATAGTTTTATTATCTTTTTTGGGTTATTTCATATTACCTGAGGAGAAATCAAGATGTGAATTTTTTTGGCTTTTTTCCATCATCTGTTCACATTTGCTCGAAAATTCTTTTCCTTTCAATCTAATTTGTATATGAGCCGCGTCGAGCGATTTGGGGTCTAAATGACATTTGGATCAAGTCTGCTTTTTCCGATTTTTAAATGACGTCATTTTCCTACGTAATGTTATCGTGTTTGTAAACATAATGAAATCCTTTTTCGCGAGTGTTTTTGTGAATATTTTACAAAAATTAAACTTACGGACATGGATGGCGAGTTAGCAGTAAGTATATTGTATTCATTTCAACAACTTTGCGTATATTTATGGTGGCAAAATTGTGAAAAACCTGAAAATCGACCGTGAAGGTCATTCAAAAACGAGGATAAAAATAGCAAGTTTAAAAATAACTCCAACGCTTGCCACATGTATTTTCTACCTGGTTCTATGATTTGTATGCTTTCCTCTATGAATCGTCCATTGTGCAGAACTTTGTATCTTGATCAGTTCTAAAATCGTCTATTTATCTGATTATCTTGTGTTGACCTAGATAAATCTAGTAACCTAAGTAGATCGTTGCATGACTTGCTTGATACAGTACTGCAGTAGTGCTACTAAAATGTAAATCAATACGAAACAATTCTGTTTTTGACAAATAAAGCATTTGAGCACGTTTACGAGATATTTGGCCGTTTCATTTTTTTTTTATTTTTTTTATTTCACTTGTTTTGAAGATTGATGATAAATAATAAATATATCTGCAAGAATTGTCACCGGCGGTCGTAGCGCAGTTGGAAGCACCGTGCACTCATGTACTTTTGTACTCCCTCGGCGTGGGTTCGAGACGCAACCGCGTAAGATGATTTTTCAATTTTAAAGTTTTATAACATCTGGTTTATCCTTTACTATTTTTCATGATCTGGAAAGCATTATATCAGATCACTTTTGGCGAACTCCAGCTAATTCACAGCTGAGCGCAAACAATGACGACGAAGATTCGACAGTTTAGGCCTATGTTGCACAAAATCCTTCTGTAGCAGAAAAAGTCAGAGTTGGGAGCTATTTATCCGATAAATGAAAGAAAATTGATGCCGTGACAGAGGATGAAATGTTGGAATCAACCGATACATTGAGACATCACATTTTCCTAGCACAACAGGTATGCAAAAAATCGTATGGTAGATTGGGCCCTCAATACACACGGAAATCAGTCAAGATATTTCTCCATTCATGCTGGCAACTGCCTATGTGAATATTTTATTTTGTTTCTACTTTAAAAATGTTGAATTATAAATTGTCTAATTCAATGACATGTTGAGTAACATAATGAAAATTGTCCCGGCGTTCAGGATAATAGAACCCCTTAAAAGCTCTTCGGAAAGTGTTCCATGAATTACCAGCAATGAGCAACAAAATTTTCAATTCTAAGACATCATAACTAGAACTTACTTCAGTATGATCAAGCTAGATTTTTTTATATACACATAGTCTGGTTGGTCTGTTGTTTTCTAATAGCTTCTCCGTGAGCTGTAACAACCACGAGGCATAACTTTGGATCCCATACGTATTTAAAAAAGAGAGATAAAATAGAGACTATACAAATTGTCTTTCCCCGTGCGTTGATTTAACGTTTGTTTTTCAGGTCAGAAAAAATGTAAAATGGCATTTCATGTGGGGAAAGATGACAAGATAGAACTCAACTATCAAATATCTTATTCAGGTCCTAGGTAAAGTTCCATTAACTTTTGTAATTATTAGAATAAGCTTTTTTTCTAAATGAACAATGATAATCAATGAGCATCATCTCACATTTAATTTTTGTATGATGAGTTGAATCTAAAATGTTGTATCTCACTATGGGAGTTATGCGGAAGATTTGAAGTTAACATCTTATCACCGTTTAATTGGTAATTCATGTTTTTATTGACTGATTGATTGATTGGTCCGTTGATTGATTGATTTAAATCTTTATCACAACATATTTTATAGGCCAAACCCGTAGTTTGGTTGATGGAAGTTTTGCTCACATAACAATCTGTATAAACACACTGACTGTGAAACGCTGGACCAACTTCATGATTTGGTGAACAAATCTTCTACGACGAACGGAGCCAATTGTGGCGCTGGATTGATTGGAAAACATACCCAATTGAGTGCTTTATACCCATTACTGGAAAACGATTAGAATTTTAATTTAATTTTAAATAAGGTTAAAGATAATTAAATAGGGAACGATTTTATCCAATTTACCGTGACATATTTTCGGACAAAAATGTAGTATTTTGTAAGTGTTGTTGTAAACTCTCCTAACTACGGTTGGAATCATACCGTAGTTACGATATTTTATAACAACACCCAAGGTTTATCAATATCTTACCGTAAACCGAGTTTATTAAATATCACAAATATTGTTACTATTAGGTCTGGAATGCTAACAAAAGAAAGAATATTTTCTGTGAAAAGTTCAGCCTGTAAATTTAAGTTCTGTTAATTTAAGTCCGCAAAATACACCTAAACTTCCGTTTTATACAGATTGTTTCTCATGTGTTCAAAGTGACATTTTTTATCTCATCATCAACAATGAATGCTTTTTTTATCCGCGCTTATATTCAGTAGATCTATTTTCCATATTTCTTCCACCGTTTTACTTATTAAATTATGTGTAAGTATTCATCAACATAATATTTTTTATCAAACCCAATCAAATAAAGACATTTTTGTGGTTATTACATTAAACGTATGCTAATAAGAATGTCTATACATGTAAAAAGGTAAAGGTTTGTTTATTATGGTGTCACCCCTATTTGAAAGGGCCAGCCAGTTTTGGGTTATGAGACACTCTCTTTCTCAATACGCAGTACCTCCCGATTCCCGACTCATGATGCCGGGCGCCTGGCAGAGATGGGTCTACGGTAACCATTAGTTTAACTAGCTGGCGGCTCACCAACCGGTCTCATCAGTTCTAACCCGCCAGGCCGGCTTCCACCGGGATTCGAACTTTCGACCTCCCGTTTCCAAGGGGGACGCCCTAACCATTAGACCACGGAAGCGGTAGTCCAAATGCTTAAATTTTACAGGAAGTACCATTATTTCCAGTTTCTGATGAAGAACCAGATGTACTTGCTGTCAAAGAAAGTCAGAATGTTGCTGAGAAAAAGATGTCTATTCTTAAAAACCCAACATATCGGTTCAAAGAAGCACAAAACACAGGTCTGGAACTCTGCAGCCTGGAGGACTTAGTCGACAACGTCGAGATTACTTATTTTACACCGGTCGGCCTTACAAACGACCAGTTTATCAAGGCAAATTTTCCCCCTAGAACGCTGATTATTGATTAATTCATGAATTGACATGTAAATGATGTATTTTACAATTAATTGCATATAAGATATTGAACTCTGTGTCGAGAATTAATGTCAAAACCACAAAAATGAACGTTTGTAAACTGACACGATTTAAAAACGCAAACACGTTTTCATTAACCATTCCTTTCCTATTACCTCGATCGGCACCATATTTGGGGACATGCATGAGACAATGTATACGCTTCACGCCCAAGCAATTTTGTCGTGTTTTCTGTAAACTATCCGGACATCTGAACCGCCCATCACTAAATGCTCGTGTGTCTCGTGAATTCAGACCACGTGTTATATCACTAAGATTTTTTGTGTACATATTGCCACTTTGTTTTAATTATTGAAAACATACGAGAACAACGAAAGAAAATTGTGTATAAAATGCTGAGGCTTACTTTGCGAAAAAGGAACCGAGTTTTATGGCTTTTGGTTTGCCGTCTTTCGCAAATGAAGGTAGCTAGACGCTTTACAGTAGCCGAATCGACGGTTCCAAGGTTTATGAGACGTGTAAACGACACAGGAAGATTTACAGACCATCCACGTCCCGGTTAGCTGCGTGTACTGTACGTCAACATAACTGTATACGTCAACGTCACAAACGCAACATATTTGTGACGACTCAGTCTACAGCAAATGCTATGGTTTGTAATCGCGGGCGGCCTATACATCGCGACATGGTGATAAATCGCCTGTGAAAACACTGGGCTTGCTGTCGTCGATGTTCGATGCCAGGCTCTTGACTCAACGTGCATTTTGGCATAATTCGACGTCCATTCAGGCATTGTTCGTGGCTTTAAAGGTCATTTTCTGTCCTGTCATGTTAACAATTGTAACATTTACGCTTTTACATGGCTATACATCGGTTTTGTAAGATGTAGGAGATACCATTTGTAAAAGTACCTTTTTTGCGTTTTTAAATCGTGTCAGTTTATATTTGTTGAATTAGGTTGCTAGGCAACCAACCGTTCGTTCGTTCATAGAATAGTAATGTATGAAAATTTGTCAAGTTACCATTGTCCTCATTTCACCATTTATTTTCACATAAGAATTAGTTTCTTTAACAGTGAAAAATATTTTCATGAACATCAACCATATTTCAAATTTTGAAGCGCAACATACGTGACGTTACTGTCGTATATAAGAAATATAGATGACGTTCGGAACGGTGGTGTACTTTGCAAGGCTGTTTCGACGGCAATTTTCAAGATATATGTAAACTGTTGATATTAAATGACTCGTAAATGATTATACTTCAATTTTCAATCAAAAACAAAAATTCGACCAAAATGTCATTTAGACCCCTTTTTGCATGACGCGGCTCATATCTTTTTAAAACCTGATCGAAATTATCCTTGCCTACAGGCAGTGCAAAGCTATTTCTTCAAGATAGGAATTTATTCCAGTCAAAAATGTTCGTTGTCGTGGCAACATAAATTTGGCAACATGTTATATTATTAAAAACACTATCTTTTTGTAAATTTCATACAGCCACGACATGTTATTGATGAAGGTGATATTTTTGCATGGACGGTAAAGCACAATATGCTGCAGCTTTACATATCAAGAAAGCCTCTCTTACAACCCGCCGTGCGTCCTTACACATTGTACGTTTTAAAACTCGCAAAATCGCACTATTTATAGAGATGCACGACGGGTTGTAAGAGCGCCTCAAAATACTAGAGCGGCGATACCTAAAGGATGTCACATGAAAGAATGAGTGAAATGAATAGAACTTATTCTTGCAACTTGTTGAAAATATTTGATTTCAAAAGTGGAAAATATATTTGTAATAACATAGAAAACATTGTTAGAAATGAAGAACATGGTGAATTTCCGCAATATCTTCTTTTCTCTCAATGTTTATGACTTTTTCTCTGATTTGCAAAGGGATGTTGTGATAATGGCTTTAATTTTAGGTTGAACATAGTGCATGGGAACTATCAAACCTAAATAAATAGTCATGAGACCTAAAAGTATAGTGTCTTTCAAATGATTATGTATGGAAACTTTATGGGAAAACAAGGAATACTTCAAAGAGAGGAAACTCTCCTTTCACTAAAGTTTTTAAGCTTTAGACAGAAAATTTCATCATAGAAATGTAGCGTAAAAAGATGATACATTGCTTAATCGAGGCAATTTCTCTCCTTTGTCAACCATATTTCAATCATACATAACTAAAGATATTGTATAGATCTAGTAAATGTCGGTTTTCAAAAAAGAAATGAATGTGTTTTAATTTTGGATATCTCATGGTATTTTCATATCTCATGTGACTTTGACGTAACACGTGTCAACTGCATAGTGGATAAATGTGATGGTATTATATTTTGACCTCAAGATAGCTGCCAATAACACCCACCAGGAATCCAACCTGGAATCTGCAGGATCACGCCATAATAGAGCATCATGCCAGTCGCTCTATCAATGAGCTATATAGGAGTTTGTAAAAATCTGAAATCTCAACTTTCTAGAGGTGTCATAGACACTAAAAGATAACTAAAGTCAATACTTTATATGTCAAAGTCCATTGGCTCTTCAAAATACATTGAGAAATTCAAAGTAAAGAATGAGTGAAATGAATAGAACTTGTTCGATTCATGGAATGAAAGATTTTACACGGCGAATTTATCCTATTTAGCAGGTATATGCCGCGATTTGAGTTTCTCCAAAACGGTAGGGTCGATTTCCCTGAAATCTCCAAGAACCGTTAGCCGCAACCTCCATCTAGGTCTCCAGATAGGTGTTATATCTGGGAACAATCTATTTCTAAATATATTTAATTCACAAAGTGCAGAATGCATCTGCACCTATACCGGACATTCATAGTTACCGGACAAACTGACGAGACGTGATGAGGTGGTTACAAGCGTTGTTCGGTCAAAGAATGGCCGTGAAATTTGTTTTTTACATACATTTTGTCAAAAGAAATAATTGCATTTCTTTTCTGAACGCAGGAATTGGAAATTAATTGCTAAAAGCGAGCACAAACGATCGCTATGTTTGCGGGTGTTGCTTTTTGTCATCCTTTTGAGTCACGCAAAAAGCTGTTGGTCGTACTTGATTGGACATACGCCGTTTTCATTTTGAAATGTGCAGTCAAAGCAAGCGTGATGGGTTCTGACCAAGATGATTATTGCAGAATGGACCATTACAAAATCGCTGAATAACATGCCAAATACATTTGTTTAGTTTCTTCATTAAAAATCTGGCGTCTTTTCGGTTCTAAAAAGTATTCTGTGTCAACGGAGTAGCCCAATCAAGTTCGCCCTAAAGTTCGTTCAAGGTTAGTCAGACAGAAGTGTTGTTGTTTTTTTTTCGCTGGAAAAAGAAATTTTCAAGCAAGAAAAAAATGTGTGGAGATGGTTTGATATTTTGGTTGACATTGAATTTATTGTGAGTTGCATTGATAAACTGCAATGACAGAATAAGTGATTATTTGTGAAATGTCATGAGTTTTCGACCCCAATGCCATGATGCCAAAATTTGATGAATTTTGCTGAATGGTGAGATTCACTAGACTCTGATTGCAAATCTAAACGAACATAAGTTAACAAGGTAAGTCATGTTTTAATACGTTGCTTTTTTGTTTCCCGTGCATAGTTACAATTTTTATGTGTCTTCAAAAAAGATAATGGAAATAAATTCTTGCCTCGACCCCCCCCCCCTCTCCAAAAAAAGCAGCCCCCTGATGTAAGTAGAACAAAGCTGAAAATGACATTATGAATGATAATAAACATTATGGGATGTAAGTGTATCATGCTCAGATTTCTTTTGAACCCACCGTCTGGATCCGTCAGTGTAAGAAATTATTACACATTTTTTACGGAATTTCTGCATGAAAATGATTTTACTAGGCTACAGAGGGGGATTCGTTCGAATCCGCGAACCCCTCTGTATGCGCCATTGATACGTGTCCTGTATACTGTCAGAGTGAAAAAGTGTTGACCTAGGGCCATTTTAATAGCCAACGATCCTTTGACTCATTTAGAATCATCCATGTGATGGTGTCAGTATAAAACAAGATATAAACACTTTGTGAACAGCAGGGGTTCGGGGGCGCAGCCCCCGACATAAGACTTAACAAAGGCATTGGTCCTTTCTCAAACATTTTTTTTCTCGTCTTGGGGCCATTTTAATCTAATAAATTCATTTTTGCATGTAAACAAAGAATAGCCAGGAATCCTTTAGACTTGTTTAGAATTCTTCACCCAGGTGTATAAATGGGTACACGGGAGAGTTGAAAGTCAAAGAGCTGTGGCTGCCGAAGGCGCCGACTGTTAACAGCCGACTTGAGACTCAGTGATCGTGTGTTAAAGTGTAAAGTCGGTTGAACACGCAAGTGAAAATAGACTTTAAATAGAAACTTTAACTTTTTTTAAGAATTGTCCATTTGACAATGTCAGTTTGTGACAAGATACAAACACTTTGTAAACAGCGAGGGTTTTGGGGCGCCATCCCGACATAAGACGTAACAGTTACACAGGCGTTAATCCTTTTCCAAACAGAAACAGCAAAATTTTGGGATGGTCAAATTCAAAAGCTGCTGCAGACCAAGACATGAATATTGATAAAGATAGGCTTTTTGTTTAAGGTATCCAAACCCTTATTAGCACCAAAGACCCAGATGCGAAATTTGAAAAGTGCCAGTAATTCCTAAACTGTCACTATGTTACATTTCCATTCCAAATACAAACATTATAAGCATTTTGAACGGTTTAGAATTTTGAATTAATGCATACTTATGGAAATCTTTGACAAAATGTTGAAAAATTACCTCCCTTGCATATGAATATAGAGTTAAATAATATTTGTAAAATATTTTCTTCTTGATCCATAATCTTGAAATCCGGCACGATGAATCAACTTATTTGAAGTATATTTACAAGTGTGTGTAATTTGGTGCATTTGGTAAGGCTAGTAGGAAGTGGTGATTTTTTTAGGGTCTGTAAATCTTAATATCGTCAAGAAAGTATTGAGGCAAATGAATAAAATGCTGGTTTTCGGCAGAGAGTATATTCGCAGTTAGAAGTTTTAGGAATCTGTCTATCATAGGGAGCGATTTTATCCGCCTGCCCCTGCCTAAGGGTGACGTAATTTCGGAAAAACAATAGCAGGGGTAAAAGTTTTCAGGCATATGCCTGAAGTTCAGGTTTTTGAGTATTCCAAAATGCCCCATTTTCTCGATTTTTACTATACTCCTCACAAAAAGTTAAGCAACAAAGATTCTTTTCTTTGTCAAATGTGCTTTATCACATCTAATGATCTACACTACTCAAAACTTATAAGTACTCCGACTATATTATAAAGCATATCTCTGGACAGGCTAAACATATCTTGAACAAATTTGACACAACTTCACTTTAACTTTATTACCATCATCTATTGAGTTTTCATAAA
>CAVMGG010000752.1:0-12500 GCA_963680895.1 Fragum sueziense
GACTAGCTGTCTTACAGTCTGAGTGATTAGCTGACTGACCAACTAACTGACTGACTTACAGATTGGCTGACCTAGTGACTGCTGAATGACCTAATGACGGACTGGCTGACCCACTGACTGACAGAATGACCTACTGACTGACTGGCTGACCTACTGGCAGACTGACTAACTGACTGACTGATCGATCGACCAAATGACTGACCTACTGAAAGACCTACTGACAGACTGACCTACTGACTGAGAGACAGACTGACTGACCTACTGACTGAATGACTGACTGACTCACAGACTGACTCACTGACTGTGACTGACTCACTGACTGACTCACTGACTGTGACTGACTCACTTACTGTGACTGACTCACTGACTGTGACTGACTGACTGATTTACTGACTGACTGACTGGCTGACATACTGACTGACTGAGTGAGTAGATGTCTGACAGACTGAGTGACTAGCTGTCTGACAGACTGAGTGACTGACTGACCGACCGACGGTAAGACCGACTGACTGACCAACCTACTGAGTGACTAGCTGTCTGACAGACTGAGTGACTAGCTGACTAACTAGCTGACTAGCTGACTGACTAGCTGACTGACTGACTGACTGACCTTATGACTGCTGAATGACCTAATGACGGACTGGCTGACCCACAGACTGACAGAATGACCTACTGACTGACTGGCTGACCTACTGACTGACTGACTGACTGACTGACTGACTGACTGACTGACTGACTGACTGACTGACTGACTGACTGACTGACTGACTGACTGACTGACTGACTGACTGACTGACTGACTGACTGACTGACTGACTGACTGACTGAGTAGCTGACTAACTGACTAACTGACTGACTGACTGACTGACTAACTGACCGACTGACTGACTGACTGACTGACTGACTGACTGACTGACTGACTGACTGACTGACTGACTGACTGACCGACCGACCGACCGACCGACCGACCGACCGACCGACCGACCGACCGACCGACCGACCGACCGACCCGACCCGACCCGACCCGACCCGACCCGACCCGACCCGACCCGACCCGACCCGACCCGACCCGACCCGACCCGACCCGACCCGACCCGACCGACCGACCGACCGACCGACCGACCGACCGACCGACCGACCGACCGACTGACCCACCCACAGACCGACCCACCCACAGACCGACCCACCCACCGACAGACTGACTGACTCAGTGACTGACCCACCCACCGACAGACTGACTGACTCAGTGACTGACTGACTGGCTCAGTGATTGACAGGCTGAGCAACTGACTGACCTACTGAGTGACTGGCTGACTGACAGACTTGATGACCTAAAGACAGACTGACTGACCCACTGAATGACAAATTGACCTACTGACTGACTGGCTGATCTACTGACTGACTGACTGATCTCTTGACCTGCTAACTGGTTGACCTACTGACTGACTGACTGGCTGACCTACTGACTGACTGAGTGACTAGCTGTCTGACAGACTGAGTGACTAGCTGTCTGACTGACTGACTGGGTGACTAGCTGTCTGACAGACTGAGTGACTAGCTGTCTTACAGTCTGAGTGATTAGCTGACTGACCAACTAACTGACTGACTTACAGATTGGCTGACCTAGTGACTGCTGAATGACCTAATGACGGACTGGCTGACCCACTGACTGACAGAATGACCTACTGACTGACTGGCTGACCTACTGGCAGACTGACTAACTGACTGACTGATCGATCGACCAAATGACTGACCTACTGAAAGACCTACTGACAGACTGACCTACTGACTGAGAGACAGACTGACTGACCTACTGACTGAATGACTGACTGACTCACAGACTGACTCACTGACTGTGACTGACTCACTGACTGACTCACTGACTGTGACTGACTCACTTACTGTGACTGACTCACTGACTGTGACTGACTGACTGATTTACTGACTGACTGACTGGCTGACATACTGACTGACTGAGTGAGTAGATGTCTGACAGACTGAGTGACTAGCTGTCTGACAGACTGAGTGACTGACTGACCGACCGACGGTAAGACCGACTGACTGACCAACCTACTGAGTGACTAGATGTCTGACAGACTGAGTGACTAGCTGACTAACTAGCTGACTAGCTGACTGACTAGCTGACTGACTGACTGACTGACTGACTGACCTTATGACTGCTGAATGACCTAATGACGGACTGGCTGACCCACAGACTGACAGAATGACCTACTGACTGACTGGCTGACCTACTGGCAGACTGACTGACTGACTGACTGACTGACTGACTGACTGACTGACTGACTGACTGACTGACTGACTGACTGACTGACTGACTGACTGACTGACTGACTGACTGACTGACTGACTGACTGACTGACTGAGTAGCTGACTAACTGACTAACTGACTAACTGACTGACTGACTGACTGACTAACTGACTGACTGACTGACTGACTGACTGACTGACTGACCGACCGACCGACCGACCGACCGACCGACCGACCGACCGACCGACCGACCGACCGACCGACCGACCGACGGACCGACCGACCCGACCCGACCCGACCCGACCCGACCCGACCCGACCCGACCCGACCCGACCCGACCCGACCCGACCCGACCGACCGACCGACCGACCGACCGACCGACCGACCGACCGACCGACCGACCGACCGACCGACTGACCCACCCACAGACCGACCCACCCACAGACCGACCCACCCACCGACAGACTGACTGACTCAGTGACTGACCCACCCACCGACAGACTGACTGACTCAGTGACTGACTGACTGGCTCAGTGAATGACAGGCTGAGCAACTGACTGACCTACTGAGTGACTGGCTGACTGACAGACTTGATGACCTAAAGACAGACTGACTGACCCACTGAATGACAAATTGACCTACTGACTGACTGGCTGATCTACTGACTGACTGACTGATCTCTTGACCTGCTAACTGGTTGACCTACTGACTGACTGACTGGCTGACCTACTGACTGACTGAGTGACTAGCTGTCTGACAGACTGAGTTACTAGCTGTCTGACTGACTGACTGGGTGACTAGCTGTCTGACAGACTGAGTGACTAGCTGTCTTACAGTCTGAGTGATTAGCTGACTGACCAACTAACTGACTGACTTACAGATTGGCTGACCTAGTGACTGCTGAATGACCTAATGACGGACTGGCTGACCCACTGACTGACAGAATGACCTACTGACTGACTGGCTGACCTACTGACAGACTGACTAACTGACTGACTGATCGATCGACCAAATGACTGACCTACTGAAAGACCTACTGACAGACTGACCTACTGACTGAGAGACAGACTGACTGACCTACTGACTGAATGACTGACTGACTCACAGACTGACTCACTGACTGTGACTGACTCACTGACTGACTCACTGACTGTGACTGACTCACTTACTGTGACTGACTCACTGACTGTGACTGACTGACTGATTTACTGACTGACTGACTGGCTGACATACTGACTGACTGAGTGAGTAGATGTCTGACAGACTGAGTGACTAGCTGTCTGACAGACTGAGTGACTGACTGACCGACCGACGGTAAGACCGACTGACTGACCAACCTACTGAGTGACTAGCTGTCTGACAGACTGAGTGACTAGCTGACTAACTAGCTGACTAGCTGACTGACTAGCTGACTGACTGACTGACTGACTGACTGACCTTATGACTGCTGAATGACCTAATGACGGACTGGCTGACCCACAGACTGACAGAATGACCTACTGACTGACTGGCTGACCTACTGGCAGACTGACTGACTGACTGACTGACTGACTGACTGACTGACTGACTGACTGACTGACTGACTGACTGACTGACTGACTGACTGACTGACTGACTGACTGACTGACTGACTGACTGACTGACTGACTGACTGACTGAGTAGCTGACTAACTGACTAACTGACTGACTGACTGACTGACTAACTGACTGACTGACTGACTGACTGACTGACTGACTGACTGACTGACTGACTGACTGACTGACTGACTGACCGACCGACCGACCGACCGACCGACCGACCGACCAACCGACCGACCGACCGACCGACCGACCGACCGACCGACCGACCGACCCGACCCGACCCGACCCGACCCGACCCGACCCGACCCGACCCGACCCGACCCGACCCGACCCGACCCGACCCGACCCGACCCGACCCGACCCGACCCGACCCGACCCGACCCGACCGACCGACCGACCGACCGACCGACCGACCGACCGACTGACCCACCCACAGACCGACCCACCCACAGACCGACCCACCCACCGACAGACTGACTGACTCAGTGACTGACCCACCCACCGACAGACTGACTGACTCAGTGACTGACTGACTGGCTAAGTGAATGACAGGCTGAGCAACTGACTGACCTACTGAGTGACTGGCTGACTGACAGACTTGATGACCTAAAGACAGACTGACTGACCCACTGAATGACAAATTGACCTACTGACTGACTGGCTGATCTACTGACTGACTGACTGATCTCTTGACCTGCTAACTGGTTGACCTACTGACTGACTGACTGGCTGACCTACTGACTGACTGAGTGACTAGCTGTCTGACAGACTGAGTGACTAGCTGTCTGACTGACTGACTGGGTGACTAGCTGTCTGACAGACTGAGTGACTAGCTGTCTTACAGTCTGAGTGATTAGCTGACTGACCAACTAACTGACTGACTTACAGATTGGCTGACCTAGTGACTGCTGAATGACCTAATGACGGACTGGCTGACCCACTGACTGACAGAATGACCTACTGACTGACTGGCTGACCTACTGGCAGACTGACTAACTGACTGACTGATCGATCGACCAAATGACTGACCTACTGAAAGACCTACTGACAGACTGACCTACTGACTGAGAGACAGACTGACTGACCTACTGACTGAATGACTGACTGACTCACAGACTGACTCACTGACTGTGACTGACTCACTGACTGACTCACTGACTGTGACTGACTCACTTACTGTGACTGACTCACTGACTGTGACTGACTGACTGATTTACTGACTGACTGACTGGCTGACATAAAGACTGACTGAGTGAGTAGATGTCTGACAGACTGAGTGACTAGCTGTCTGACAGACTGAGTGACTGACTGACCGACCGACGGTAAGACCGACTGACTGACCAACCTACTGAGTGACTAGCTGTCTGACAGACTGAGTGACTAGCTGACTAACTAGCTGACTAGCTGACTGACTAGCTGACTGACTGACTGACTGACTGACTGACCTTATGACTGCTGAATGACCTAATGACGGACTGGCTGACCCACAGACTGACAGAATGACCTACTGACTGACTGGCTGACCTACTGGCAGACTGACTGACTGACTGACTGACTGACTGACTGACTGACTGACTGACTGACTGACTGACTGACTGACTGACTGACTGACTGACTGACTGACTGACTGACTGACTGACTGACTGACTGACTGACTGACTGAGTAGCTGACTAACTGACTAACTGACTGACTGACTGACTGACTAACTGACTGACTGACTGACTGACTGACTGACTGACTGACTGACTGACTGACTGACTGACTGACTGACCGACCGACCGACCGACCGACCGACCGACCGACCGACCGACCGACCGACCGACCGACCGACCGACCGACCGACCGACCGACCCGACCCGACCCGACCCGACCCGACCCGACCCGACCCGACCCGACCCGACCCGACCCGACCCGACCCGACCGACCGACCGACCGACCGACCGACCCAACCGACCGACCGACTGACCCACCCACAGACCGACCCACCCACAGACCGACCCACCCACCGACAGACTGACTGACTCAGTGACTGACCCACCCACCGACAGACTGACTGACTCAGTGACTGACTGACTGGCTCAGTGAATGACAGGCTGAGCAACTGACTGACCTACTGAGTGACTGGCTGACTGACAGACTTGATGACCTAAAGACAGACTGACTGACCCACTGAATGACAAATTGACCTACTGACTGACTGGCTGATCTACTGACTGACTGACTGATCTCTTGACCTGCTAACTGGTTGACCTACTGACTGACTGACTGGCTGACCTACTGACTGACTGAGTGACTAGCTGTCTGACAGACTGAGTGACTAGCTGTCTGACTGACTGACTGGGTGACTAGCTGTCTGACAGACTGAGTGACTAGCTGTCTTACAGTCTGAGTGATTAGCTGACTGACCAACTAACTGACTGACTTACAGATTGGCTGACCTAGTGACTGCTGAATGACCTAATGACGGACTGGCTGACCCACTGACTGACAGAATGACCTACTGACTGACTGGCTGACCTACTGGCAGACTGACTAACTGACTGACTGATCGATCGACCAAATGACTGACCTACTGAAAGACCTACTGACAGACTGACCTACTGACTGAGAGACAGACTGACTGACCTACTGACTGAATGACTGACTGACTCAAAGACTGACTCACTGACTGTGACTGACTCACTGACTGACTCACTGACTGTGACTGACTCACTTACTGTGACTGACTCACTGACTGTGACTGACTGACTGATTTACTGACTGACTGACTGGCTGACATACTGACTGACTGAGTGAGTAGATGTCTGACAGACTGAGTGACTAGCTGTCTGACAGACTGAGTGACTGACTGACCGACCGACAGTAAGACCGACTGACTGACCAACCTACTGAGTGACTAGCTGTCTGACAGACTGAGTGACTAGCTGACTAACTAGCTGACTAGCTGACTGACTAGCTGACTGACTGACTGACTGACCTTATGACTGCTGAATGACCTAATGACGGACTGGCTGACCCACAGACTGACAGAATGACCTACTGACTGACTGGCTGACCTACTGGCAGACTTACTGACTGACTGACTGACTCACTGACTGACTGACTGACTGACTGACTGACTGACTGACTGACTGACTGACTGACTGACTGACTGACTGACTGACTGACTGACTGACTGACTGACTGACTGAGTAGCTGACTAACTGACTAACTGACTGACTGACTGACTGACTAACTGACTGACTGACTGACTGACTGACTGACTGACTGACTGACTGACTGACTGACTGACCGACCGACCGACCGACCGACCGACCGACCGACCGACCGACCGACCGACCGTCCGACCGACCCGACCCGACCCGACCCGACCCGACCCGACCCGACCCGACCCGACCCGATCCGACCCGACCCGACCCGACCAACCGACCGACCGACCGACCGACCGACCGACCGACCGACCGACTGACCCACCCACAGACCGACCCACCCACAGACCGACCCACCCACCGACAGACTGACTGACTCAGTGACTGACCCACCCACCGACAGACTGACTGACTCAGTGACTGACTGACTGGCTCAGTGAATGACAGGCTGAGCAACTGACTGACCTACTGAGTGACTGGCTGACTGACAGACTTGATGACCTAAAGACAGACTGACTGACCCACTGAATGACAAATTGACCTACTGACTGACTGGCTGATCTACTGACTGACTGACTGATCTCTTGACCTGCTAACTGGTTGACCTACTGACTGACTGACTGGCTGACCTACTGACTGACTGAGTGACTAGCTGTCTGACAGACTGAGTGACTAGCTGTCTGACTGACTGACTGGGTGACTAGCTGTCTGACAGACTGAGTGACTAGCTGTCTTACAGTCTGAGTGATTAGCTGACTGACCAACTAACTGACTGAC
Source organism: Fragum sueziense (assembly GCA_963680895.1). NCBI lineage: Eukaryota > Metazoa > Mollusca > Bivalvia > Cardiida > Cardiidae > Fragum > Fragum sueziense. The sequence goes on from CAVMGG010000752.1 coordinate 7,778, forward strand.
TTACAGATTGGCTGACCTAGTGACTGCTGAATGACCTAATGACGGACTGGCTGACCCACTGACTGACAGAATGACCTACTGACTGACTGGCTGACCTACTGGCAGACTGACTAACTGACTGACTGATCGATCGACCAAATGACTGACCTACTGAAAGACCTACTGACAGACTGACCTACTGACTGAGAGACAGACTGACTGACCTACTGACTGAATGACTGACTGACTCACAGACTGACTCACTGACTGTGACTGACTCACTGACTGACTCACTGACTGTGACTGACTCACTTACTGTGACTGACTCACTGACTGTGACTGACTGACTGATTTACTGACTGACTGACTGGCTGACATACTGACTGACTGAGTGAGTAGATGTCTGACAGACTGAGTGACTAGCTGTCTGACAGACTGAGTGACTGACTGACCGACCGACGGTAAGACCGACTGACTGACCAACCTACTGAGTGACTAGCTGTCTGACAGACTGAGTGACTAGCTGACTAACTAGCTGACTAGCTGACTGACTAGCTGACTGACTGACTGACTGACTGACTGACCTTATGACTGCTGAATGACCTAATGACGGACTGGCTGACCCACAGACTGAAAGAATGACCTACTGACTGACTGGCTGACCTACTGGCAGACTGACTGACTGACTGACTGACTGACTGACTGACTGACTGACTGACTGACTGACTGACTGACTGACTGACTGACTGACTGACTGACTGACTGACTGACTGACTGACTGACTGACTGACTGACTGACTGACTGACTGACTGACTGACTGACTGACTGACTGACTGACTGACTGAGTAGCTGACTAACTGACTAACTGACTGACTGACTGACTGACTAACTGACTGACTGACTGACTGACTGACTGACTGACTGACTGACTGACTGACTGACTGACCGACCGACCGACCGACCGACCGACCGACCGACCGACCGACCGACCGACCGACCGACCGACCGACCCGACCCGACCCGACCCGACCCGACCCGACCCGACCCGACCCGACCCGACCCGACCCGACCCGACCCGACCCGACCCGACCCGACCCGACCCCACCCGACCCGACCCGACCCGACCGACCGACCGACCGACCGACCGACCGACCGACCGACCGACCGACCGACCGACTGACCCACCCACAGACCGACCCACCCACAGACCGACCCACCCACCGACAGACTGACTGACTCAGTGACTGACCCACCCACCGACAGACTGACTGACTCAGTGACTGACTGACTGGCTCAGTGAATGACAGGCTGAGCAACTGACTGACCTACTGAGTGACTGGCTGACTGACAGACTTGATGACCTAAAGACAGACTGACTGACCCACTGAATGACAAATTGACCTACTGACTGACTGGCTGATCTACTGACTGACTGACTGATCTCTTGACCTGCTAACTGGTTGACCTACTGACTGACTGACTGGCTGACCTACTGACTGACTGAGTGACTAGCTGTCTGACAGACTGAGTGACTAGCTGTCTGACTGACTGACTGGGTGACTAGCTGTCTGACAGACTGAGTGACTAGCTGTCTTACAGTCTGAGTGATTAGCTGACTGACCAACTAACTGACTGACTTACAGATTGGCTGACCTAGTGACTGCTGAATGACCTAATGACGGACTGGCTGACCCACTGACTGACAGAATGACCTACTGACTGACTGGCTGACCTACTGGCAGACTGACTAACTGACTGACTGATCGATCGACCAAATGACTGACCTACTGAAAGACCTACTGACAGACTGACCTACTGACTGAGAGACAGACTGACTGACCTACTGACTGATTGACTGACTGACTCACAGACTGACTCACTGACTGTGACTGACTCACTGACTGACTCACTGACTGTGACTGACTCACTTACTGTGACTGACTCACTGACTGTGACTGACTGACTGATTTACTGACTGACTGACTGGCTGACATACTGACTGACTGAGTGAGTAGATGTCTGACAGACTGAGTGACTAGCTGTCTGACAGACTGAGTGACTGACTGACCGACCGACGGTAAGACCGACTGACTGACCAACCTACTGAGTGACTAGCTGTCTGACAGACTGAGTGACTAGCTGACTAACTAGCTGACTAGCTGACTGACTAGCTGACTGACTGACTGACTGACTGACTGACCTTATGACTGCTGAATGACCTAATGACGGACTGGCTGACCCACAGACTGACAGAATGACCTACTGACTGACTGGCTGACCTACTGGCAGACTGACTGACTGACTGACTGACTGACTGACTGACTGACTGACTGACTGACTGACTGACTGACTGACTGACTGACTGACTGACTGACTGACTGACTGACTGACTGACTGAGTAGCTGACTAACTGACTAACTGACTGACTGACTGACTGACTAACTGACTGACTGACTGACTGACTGACTGACTGACTGACTGACTGACTGACTGACTGACCGACCGACCGACCGACCGACCGACCGACCGACCGACCGACCGACCGACCGACCGACCGACCGACCGACCGACCGACCGACCGACCGACCGACCCGACCCGACCCGACCCGACCCGACCCGACCCGACCCGACCCGACCCGACCCGACCCGACCCGACACGACCCGACCCGACCCGACCCCACCCGACCCGACCCGACCCGACCGACCGACCGACCGACCGACCGACCGACCGACCGACCGACCGACCGACCGACCGACCGACTGACCCACCCACAGACCGACCCACCCACAGACCGACCCACCCACCGACAGACTGACTGACTCAGTGACTGACCCACCCACCGACAGACTGACTGACTCAGTGACTGACTGACTGGCTCAGTGAATGACAGGCTGAGCAACTGACTGACCTACTGAGTGACTGGCTGACTGACAGACTTGATGACCTAAAGACAGACTGACTGACCCACTGAATGACAAATTGACCTACTGACTGACTGGCTGATCTACTGACTGACTGACTGATCTCTTGACCTGCTAACTGGTTGACCTACTGACTGACTGACTGGCTGACCTACTGACTGACTGAGTGACTAGCTGTCTGACAGACTGAGTGACTAGCTGTCTGACTGACTGACTGGGTGACTAGCTGTCTGACAGACTGAGTGACTAGCTGTCTTACAGTCTGAGTGATTAGCTGACTGACCAACTAACTGACTGACTTACAGATTGGCTGACCTAGTGACTGCTGAATGACCTAATGACGGACTGGCTGACCCACTGACTGACAGAATGACCTACTGACTGACTGGCTGACCTACTGGCAGACTGACTAACTGACTGACTGATCGATCGACCAAATGACTGACCTACTGAAAGACCTACTGACAGACTGACCTACTGACTGAGAGACAGACTGACTGACCTACTGACTGAATGACTGACTGACTCACAGACTGACTCACTGACTGTGACTGACTCACTGACTGACTCACTGACTGTGACTGACTCACTTACTGTGACTGACTCACTGACTGTGACTGACTGACTGATTTACTGACTGACTGACTGGCTGACATACTGACTGACTGAGTGAGTAGATGTCTGACAGACTGAGTGACTAGCTGTCTGACAGACTGAGTGACTGACTGACCGACCGACGGTAAGACCGACTGACTGACCAACCTACTGAGTGACTAGCTGTCTGACAGACTGAGTGACTAGCTGACTAACTAGCTGACTAGCTGACTGACTAGCTGACTGACTGACTGACTGACTGACTGACCTTATGACTGCTGAATGACCTAATGACGGACTGGCTGACCCACAGACTGACAGAATGACCTACTGACTGACTGGCTGACCTACTGGCAGACTGACTGACTGACTGACTGACTGACTGACTGACTGACTGACTGACTGACTGACTGACTGACTGACTGACTGACTGACTGACTGACTGACTGACTGACTGACTGAGTAGCTGACTAACTGACTAACTGACTGACTGACTGACTGACTAACTGACTGACTGACTGACTGACTGACTGACTGACTGACTGACTGACTGACCGACCGACCGACCGACCGACCGACCGACCGACCGACCGACCGACCGACCGACCGACCGACCGACCGACCGACCGACCGACCGACCGACCGACCGACCCGACCCGACCCGACCCGACCCGACCCGATTCGACCCGACCCGACCCGACCCGACCCGACCCGACCCGACCCGACCCGACCCGACCGACCGACCGACCGACCGACCGACCGACCGACCGACTGACCCACCCACAGACCGACCCACCCACAGACCGACCCACCCACCGACAGACTGACTGACTCAGTGACTGACCCACCCACCGACAGACTGACTGACTCAGTGACTGACTGACTGGCTCAGTGAATGACAGGCTGAGCAACTGACTGACCTACTGAGTGACTGGCTGACTGACAGACTTGATGACCTAAAGACAGACTGACTGACCCACTGAATGACAAATTGACCTACTGACTGACTGGCTGATCTACTGACTGACTGACTGATCTCTTGACCTGCTAACTGGTTGACCTACTGACTGACTGACTGGCTGACCTACTGACTGACTGAGTGACTAGCTGTCTGACAGACTGAGTGACTAGCTGTCTGACTGACTGACTGGGTGACTAGCTGTCTTACAGTCTGAGTGATTAGCTGACTGACCAACTAACTGACTGACTTACAGATTGGCTGACCTA
>CAVMGG010000752.1:17500-26475 GCA_963680895.1 Fragum sueziense
CTGACTGACTGGCTGACATACTGACTGACTGAGTGAGTAGATGTCTGACAGACTGAGTGACTAGCTGTCTGACAGACTGAGTGACTGACTGACCGACCGACGGTAAGACCGACTGACTGACCAACCTACTGAGTGACTAGCTGTCTGACAGACTGAGTGACTAGCTGACTAACTAGCTGACTAGCTGACTGACTAGCTGACTGACTGACTGACTGACTGACTGACCTTATGACTGCTGAATGACCTAATGACGGACCGGCTGACCCACAGACTGACAGAATGACCTACTGACTGACTGGCTGACCTACTGGCAGACTGACTGACTGACTGACTGACTGACTGACTGACTGACTGACTGACTGACTGACTGACTGACTGACTGACTGACTGACTGACTGACTGACTGACTGACTGACTGACTGACTGACTGACTGACTGACTGACTGACTGAGTAGCTGACTAACTGACTAACTGACTGACTGACTGACTAACTGACTGACTGACTGACTGACTGACTGACTGACTGACTGACTGACTGACTGACTGACTGACCGACCGACCGACCGACCGACCGACCGACCGACCGACCGACCGATCGACCGACCGACCGACCGACCGACCGACCGACCGACCGACCGACCGACCGACCGACCGACAGACCGACCCGACCCGACCCGACCCGACCCGACCCGACCCGACCCGACCCGACCCGACCCGACCCGACCCGACCCGACCCGACCCGACCCGACCGACCGACCGACCGACCGACCGACCGACCGACCGACTGACCCACCCACAGACCGACCCATTCACAGACCGACCCACCCACCGACAGACTGACTGACTCAGTGACTGACCCACCCACCGACAGACTGACTGACTCAGTGACTGACTGACTGGCTCAGTGAATGACAGGCTGAGCAACTGACTGACCTACTGAGTGACTGGCTGACTGACAGACTTGATGACCTAAAGACAGACTGACTGACCCACTGAATGACAAATTGACCTACTGACTGACTGGCTGATCTACTGACTGACTGACTGATCTCTTGACCTGCTAACTGGTTGACCTACTGACTGACTGACTGGCTGACCTACTGACTGACTGAGTGACTAGCTGTCTGACAGACTGAGTGACTAGCTGTCTGACTGACTGACTGGGTGACTAGCTGTCTGACAGACTGAGTGACTAGCTGTCTTACAGTCTGATTGATTAGCTGACTGACCAACTAACTGACTGACTTACAGATTGGCTGACCTAGTGACTGCTGAATGACCTAATGACGGACTGGCTGACCCACTGACTGACAGAATGACCTACTGACTGACTGGCTGACCTACTGGCAGACTGACTAACTGACTGACTGATCGATCGACCAAATGACTGACCTACTGAAAGACCTACTGACAGACTGACCTACTGACTGAGAGACAGACTGACTGACCTACTGACTGAATGACTGACTGACTCACAGACTGACTCACTGACTGTGACTGACTCACTGACTGACTCACTGACTGTGACTGACTCACTTACTGTGACTGACTCACTGACTGTGACTGACTGACTGATTTACTGACTGACTGACTGGCTGACATACTGACTGACTGAGTGAGTAGATGTCTGACAGACTGAGTGACTAGCTGTCTGACAGACTGAGTGACTGACTGACCGACCGACGGTAAGACCGACTGACTGACCAACCTACTGAGTGACTAGCTGTCTGACAGACTGAGTGACTAGCTGACTAACTAGCTGACTAGCTGACTGACTAGCTGACTGACTGACTGACTGACTGACTGACCTTATGACTGCTGAATGACCTAATGACGGACTGGCTGACCCACAGACTGACAGAATGACCTACTGACTGACTGGCTGACCTACTGGCAGACTGACTGACTGACTGACTGACTGACTGACTGACTGACTGACTGACTGACTGACTGACTGACTGACTGACTGACTGACTGACTGACTGACTGACTGACTGACTGACTGACTGACTGACTGACTGACTGACTGAGTAGCTGACTAACTGACTAACTGACTGACTGACTGACTGACTAACTGACTGACTGACTGACTGACTGACTGACTGACTGACTGACTGACTGACTGACTGACTGACTGACCGACCGACCGACCGACCGACCGACCGACCGACCGACCGACCGACCGACCGACCGACGGACCGACCGACGGACCGACCGACCGACCGACCCGACCCGACCCGACCCGACCCGACCCGACCCGACCCGACCCGACCCGACCCGACCCGACCCGACCCGACCCGACCCGACCCGACCCGACCCGACCCGACCGACCGACCGACCGACCGACCGACCGACCGACCGACCGACCGACCGACCGACCGACCGACCGACCGACTGACCCACCCACAGACCGACCCACCCACAGACCGACCCACCCACCGACAGACTGACTGACTCAGTGACTGACCCACCCACCGACAGACTGACTGACTCAGTGACTGACTGACTGGCTCAGTGAATGACAGGCTGAGCAACTGACTGACCTACTGAGTGACTGGCTGACTGACAGACTTGATGACCTAAAGACAGACTGACTGACCCACTGAATGACAAATTGACCTACTGACTGACTGGCTGATCTACTGACTGACTGACTGATCTCTTGACCTGCTAACTGGTTGACCTACTGACTGACTGACTGGCTGACCTACTGACTGACTGAGTGACTAGCTGTCTGACAGACTGAGTGACTAGCTGTCTGACTGACTGACTGGGTGACTAGCTGTCTGACAGACTGAGTGACTAGCTGTCTTACAGTCTGAGTGATTAGCTGACTGACCAACTAACTGACTGACTTACAGATTGGCTGACCTAGTGACTGCTGAATGACCTAATGACGGACTGGCTGACCCACTGACTGACAGAATGACCTACTGACTGACTGGCTGACCTACTGGCAGACTGACTAACTGACTGACTGATCGATCGACCAAATGACTGACCTACTGAAAGACCTACTGACAGACTGACCTACTGACTGAGAGACAGACTGACTGACCTACTGACTGAATGACTGACTGACTCACAGACTGACTCACTGACTGTGACTGACTCACTGACTGACTCACTGACTGTGACTGACTCACTTACTGTGACTGACTCACTGACTGTGACTGACTGACTGATTTACTGACTGACTGACTGGCTGACATACTGACTGACTGAGTGAGTAGATGTCTGACAGACTGAGTGACTAGCTGTCTGACAGACTGAGTGACTGACTGACCGACTGACGGTAAGACCGACTGACTGACCAACCTACTGAGTGACTAGCTGTCTGACAGACTGAGTGACTAGCTGACTAACTAGCTGACTAGCTGACTGACTAGCTGACTGACTGACTGACTGACTGACTGACCTTATGACTGCTGAATGACCTAATGACGGACTGGCTGACCCACAGACTGACAGAATGACCTACTGACTGACTGGCTGACCTACTGGCAGACTGACTGACTGACTGACTGACTGACTGACTGACTGACTGACTGACTGACTGACTGACTGACTGACTGACTGACTGACTGACTGACTGACTGACTGACTGACTGACTGACTGACTGACTGACTGACTGACTGACTGAGTAGCTGACTAACTGACTAACTGACTGACTGACTGACTGACTAACTGACTGACTGACTGACTGACTGACTGACTGACTGACTGACTGACTGACTGACTGACTGACTGACCGACCGACCGACCGACCGACCGACCGACCGACCGACCGACCGACCGACCGACCGACCGACCGACCGACCGACCGACCGACCGACCGACCCGACCCGACCCGACCCGACCCGACCCGACCCGACCCGACCCGACCCGACCCGACCCGACCCGACCCGACCCGACCCGACCCGACCCGACCCGACCCGACCCGACCCGACCGACCGACCGACCGACCGACTGACCGACCGACTGACCCACCCACAGACCGACCCACCCACAGACCGACCCACCCACCGACAGACTGACTGACTCAGTGACTGACCCACCCACCGACAGACTGACTGACTCAGTGACTGACTGACTGGCTCAGTGAATGACAGGCTGAGCAACTGACTGACCTACTGAGTGACTGGCTGACTGACAGACTTGATGACCTAAAGACAGACTGACTGACCCACTGAATGACAAATTGACCTACTGACTGACTGGCTGATCTACTGACTGACTGACTGATCTCTTGACCTGCTAACTGGTTGACCTACTGACTGACTGACTGGCTGACCTACTGACTGACTGAGTGACTAGCTGTCTGACAGACTGAGTGACTAGCTGTCTGACTGACTGACTGGGTGACTAGCTGTCTGACAGACTGAGTGACTAGCTGTCTTACAGTCTGAGTGATTAGCTGACTGACCAACTAACTGACTGACTTACAGATTGGCTGACCTAGTGACTGCTGAATGACCTAATGACGGACTGGCTGACCCACTGACTGACAGAATGACCTACTGACTGACTGGCTGACCTACTGGCAGACTGACTAACTGACTGACTGATCGATCGACCAAATGACTGACCTACTGAAAGACCTACTGACAGACTGACCTACTGACTGAGAGACAGACTGACTGACCTACTGAATGAATGACTGACTGACTCACAGACTGACTCACTGACTGTGACTGACTCACTGACTGACTCACTGACTGTGACTGACTCACTTACTGTGACTGACTCACTGACTGTGACTGACTGACTGATTTACTGACTGACTGACTGGCTGACATACTGACTGACTGAGTGAGTAGATGTCTGACAGACTGAGTGACTAGCTGTCTGACAGACTAAGTGACTGACTGACCGACCGACGGTAAGACCGACTGACTGACCAACCTACTGAGTGACTAGCTGTCTGACAGACTGAGTGACTAGCTGACTAACTAGCTGACTAGCTGACTGACTAGCTGACTGACTGACTGACTAACTGACTGACCTTATGACTGCTGAATGACCTAATGACGGACTGGCTGACCCACAGACTGACAGAATGACCTACTGACTGACTGGCTGACCTACTGGCAGACTGACTGACTGACTGACTGACTGACTGACTGACTGACTGACTGACTGACTGACTGACTGACTGACTGACTGACTGACTGACTGACTGACTGACTGACTGACTGACTGACTGACTGAGTAGCTGACTAACTGACTAACTGACTAACTGACTGACTGACTGACTGACTAACTGACTGACTGACTGACTGACTGACTGACTGACTGACTGACTGACTGACCGACCGACCGACCGACCGACCGACCGACCGACCGACCGACCGACCGACCGACCGACCGACCGACCGACCGACCGACCGACCGACCGACCCGACCCGACCCGACCCGACCCGACCCGACCCGACCCGACCCGACCCGACCCGACCCGACCCGACCCGACCCGACCCGACCCGACCGACCGACCGACCGACCGACCGACCGACCGACTGACCCACCCACAGACCGACCCACCCACAGACCGACCCACCCACCGACAGACTGACTGACTCAGTGACTGACCCACCCACCGACAGACTGACTGACTCAGTGACTGACTGACTGGCTCAGTGTATGACAGGCTGAGCAACTGACTGACCTACTGAGTGACTGGCTGACTGACAGACTTGATGACCTAAAGACAGACTGACTGACCCACTGAATGACAAATTGACCTACTGACTGACTGGCTGATCTACTGACTGACTGACTGATCTCTTGACCTGCTAACTGGTTGACCTACTGACTGACTGACTGGCTGACCTACTGACTGACTGAGTGACTAGCTGTCTGACAGACTGAGTGACTAGCTGTCTGACTGACTGACTGGGTGACTAGCTGTCTGACAGACTGAGTGACTAGCTGTCTTACAGTCTGAGTGATTAGCTGACTGACCAACTAACTGACTGACTTACAGATTGGCTGACCTAGTGACTGCTGAATGACCTAATGACGGACTGGCTGACCCACTGACTGACAGAATGACCTACTGACTGACTGGCTGACCTACTGGCAGACTGACTAACTGACTGACTGATCGATCGACCAAATGACTGACCTACTGAAAGACCTACTGACAGACTGACCTACTGACTGAGAGACAGACTGACTGACCTACTGACTGAACGACTGACTGACTCACAGACTGACTCACTGACTGTGACTGACTCACTGACTGACTCACTGACTGTGACTGACTCACTTACTGTGACTGACTCACTGACTGTGACTGACTGACTGATTTACTGACTGACTGACTGGCTGACATACTGACTGACTGAGTGAGTAGATGTCTGACAGACTGAGTGACTAGCTGTCTGACAGACTGAGTGACTGACTGACCGACCGACGGTAAGACCGACTGACTGACCAACCTACTGAGTGACTAGCTGTCTGACAGACTGAGTGACTAGCTGACTAACTAGCTGACTAGCTGACTGACTAGCTGACTGACTGACTGACTGACTGACCTTATGACTGCTGAATGACCTAATGACGGACTGGCTGACCCACAGACTGACAGAATGACCTACTGACTGACTGGCTGACCTACTGGCAGACTGACTGACTGACTGACTGACTGACTGACTGACTGACTGACTGACTGACTGACTGACTGACTGACTGACTGACTGACTGACTGACTGACTGACTGACTGACTGACTGACTGACTGAGTAGCTGACTAACTGACTAACTGACTGACTGACTGACTGACTAACTGACTGACTGACTGACTGACTGACTGACTGACTGACTGACTGACTGACTGACCGACCGACCGACCGACCGACCGACCGACCGACCGACCGACCGACCGACCGACCGACCGACCGACCCGACCCGACCCGACCCGACCCGACCCGACCCGACCCGACCCGACCCGACCCGACCCGACCCGACCCGACCCGACCCGACCCGACCGACCGACCGACCGACCGACCGACCGACCGACCGACCGACTGACCCACCCACAGACCGACCCATTCACAGACCGACCCACCCACCGACAGACTGACTGACTCAGTGACTGACCCACCCACCGACAGACTGACTGACTCAGTGACTGACTGACTGGCTCAGTGAATGACAGGCTGAGCAACTGACTGACCTACTGAGTGACTGGCTGACTGACAGACTTGATGACCTAAAGACAGACTGACTGACCCACTGAATGACAAATTGACCTACTGACTGACTGGCTGATCTACTGACTGACTGACTGATCTCTTGACCTGCTAACTGGTTGACCTACTGACTGACTGACTGGCTGACCTACTGACTGACTGAGTGACTAGCTGTCTGACAGACTGAGTGACTAGCTGTCTGACTGACTGACTGGGTGACTAGCTGTCTGACAGACTGAGTGACTAGCTGTCTTACAGTCTGAGTGATTAGCTGACTGACCAACTAACTGACTGACTTACAGATTGGCTGACCTAGTGACTGCTGAATGACCTAATGACGGACTGGCTGACCCACTGACTGACAGAATGACCTACTGACTGACTGGCTGACCTACTGGCAGACTGACTAACTGACTGACTGATCGATCGACCAAATGACTGACCTACTGAAAGACCTACTGACAGACTGACCTACTGACTGAGAGACAGACTGACTGACCTACTGACTGAATGACTGACTGACTCACAGACTGACTCACTGACTGTGACTGACTCACTGACTGACTCACTGACTGTGACTGACTCACTTACTGTGACTGACTCACTGACTCTGACTGACTGACTGATTTACTGACTGACTGACTGGCTGACATACTGACTGACTGAGTGAGTAGATGTCTGACAGACTGAGTGACTAGCTGTCTGACAGACTGAGTGACTGACTGACCGACCGACGGTAAGACCGACTGACTGACCAACCTACTGAGTGACTAGCTGTCTGACAGACTGAGTGACTAGCTGACTAACTAGCTGACTAGCTGACTGACTAGCTGACTGACTGACTGACTGACTGACTGACCTAATGACTGCTGAATGACCTAATGACGGACTGGCTGACCCACAGACTGACAGAATGACCTACTGACTGACTGGCTGACCTACTGGCAGACTGACTGACTGACTGACTGACTGACTGACTGACTGACTGACTGACTTACTGACTGACTGACTGACTGACTGACTGACTGACTGACTGACTGACTGACTGACTGACTGAGTAGCTGACTAACTGACTAACTGACTGACTGACTGACTGACTAACTGACTGACTGACTGACTGACTGACTGACTGACTGACTGACTGACTGACTGACTGACTGACTGACCGACCGACCGACCGACCGACCGACCGACCGACCGACCGACCGACCGACCGACCGACCGACCCGACCCGACCCGACCCGACCCGACCCGACCCGACACGACCCGACCCGACCCGACCCGACCCGACCCGACCCGACCGACCGACCGACCGACCGACCGACCGACCGACCGACCGACCGACTGACCCACCCACAGACCGACCCACCCACAGACCGACCCACCCACCGACAGACTGACTGACTCAGTGACTGACCCACCCACCGACAGACTGACTGACTCAGTGACTGACTGACTGGCTCAGTGAATGACAGGCTGAGCAACTGACTGACCTACTGAGTGACTGGCTGACTGACAGACTTGATGACCTAAAGACAGACTGACTGACCCACTGAATGACAAATTGACCTACTGACTGACTGGCTGATCTACTGACTGACTGACTGATCTCTTGACCTGCTAACTGGTTGACCTACTGACTGACTGACTGGCTGACCTACTGACTGACTGAGTGACTAGCTGTCTGACAGACTGAGTGACTAGCTGTCTGACTGACTGACTGGGTGACTAGCTGTCTGACAGACTGAGTGACTAGCTGTCTTACAGTCTGAGTGATTAGCT